>CATORF010000748.1:0-26502 GCA_951804975.1 Anthophora plumipes
CTCCACAGTGCGTTTGATATGCAGAACCGGCGACATCGTGGCTTTCGTCGGGTATCAAGCTGAGATATGCATTTTCTACGATAATCTTGGTGAGACTTCTGTCAGAAGTATGCAGAATAATCGAGAACCCTCTTTTCGAGTTATTTGATGCGAGAAACACGTTATCTGGTGTTTCACAATTCCACAGTGCGTTTGATATGCAGAACCGGCGATATCTTGAATTCCGTGGTGTTTCCAGTTGAGATATGCATTTTCTGCGATAATCTTGGTGAGTCTCCTGTCAGAAGTATGCAGAATCATCGAGAACCCTCTTTTCGAGTTATTTAATGCGAGAAACACATTATCTGGTGTATTCACCACTCCACAGTACGTTTGACATGCAGAACCGGAAATATCTTGGCTTTCGTCGGGTTTCAAGCTGGGATATGCATTTTCTACGATAATCTTGGTGAGACTTCTGTCAGAAGTATGCAGAATCATCTAGATCGATCGTTTCGAGCTACTTAATGCGAGATACACGTTTTCTGGTGTTTTCGCCACTCCACAGTGCGTTTGCCATGCAGAACCGCAGATATCTTGGTTACGGTGGGATTCAAGCTGAGATATGCATTTTCTGCGATAATCTTGGTGAGACGTCAGTCAGAAGTATGCAGAATCATCTAGATCGCTCTTGTCGAGCTATTTAATGCAAAAAAACAAGTTTCCTGGTGTTTTCAACATTGCACAGTGCGTTTGATATGCAGAGCCGGCGATATCTTGATTTCCGTGGTGTTTCCATTTGAGATATGTATTTTCTGCGATAATCTTGGTGAGACTTCTATCAGAAGTATGCAGAATCATCGAGATCCCTCTTTTCGAGCTCTTTAATGCGAGAAACACGTTATCTGGTGTTTTCACTACTCCACAGTGCGTTTGATATGCAGACCCGGCGACATCTTGGCTTTCGTCGGGGTTCAAGCTGAGATATGCATTTTCTGCGATAATCTTGGTGAGACATCAGTCAGAAGTATGCAGAATCATCGAGAACCCTCTTTTCGAGTTATTTAATGCGAGAAACACGTTATCTGGTGTATTCACCACTCCACAGTACGTTTGACATGCAGAACCGGAAATATCTTGGTTTCGGTTCGGGTTTCAAGCTGAGATATGCATTTTCTGCGATAATCTTGGTGAGACTTCAGTCAGAAGAATGCAGAATCACCTAGATCGCTCGTTTCGAGCTACTTAATGCGAGAAACACGTTATCTGGTGTTTTCACCACTCCACAGTGCGTTTGATATGCAGAACCGGCGACATCTTGGTTTTCGTGGGGTTTCAAGCTCAGATATGCATTTTCTGCGATAATCATGGTGAGAATTCTGTTAGAAGTATGCAGCATCATCGAGATCGCACTTTTTGATCTATTTAAAGCGAGAAACACGTTATCTGGTGTTTTCAGCACCCCACAGTGCGTTTGATATGCAGAACCAGTGATATCTGGGTTTTCGTGGGGTTGCAAGCTGAGATATGCATTTTTTACGATAATCTTGTTGAGACTTCTGTCCGAAGTATGCTTAATCATCGAGATCGCTCGTTTCGACCTATTTAATGCGAGAAACACGTTTTCTGGGGTTTTCACCACACCACAGTAAGTTGGATGTGCAGAACCGGAGATATCTTGGTTTTCGTGGGGTCTCAAGCTGAGATATGCATTTTCTGCGATAATCTTGGTGATACTTCTATCAGAAGTATGCCGAATCATCGAGATCCCTCTTTTCGAGCTCTTTAATGCGAGAAACACGTTATCTAGTTGTTTTCACCACTCCACAGTACGTTTGATATGCAGAACCGGCGACATCTTTGCTTTCGTCGTGTATCAAGCTGAGATATGCATTTTCTGCGATAATCTTGGTGAGACTTCAGTCAGAAGTACGCAGAATGATTTAGACCGCTCGTTTCGAGCTGCTTAATGCGTGAAACACGTTTTCTGGTGTTTTCACCAATCCACAGTGCGTTTGATATGCAGAACCGGCGACATCTTGGATTTCGTCGGGGTTCACGCTGAGATATGCATTTTCTGCGATAATCTTGGTGAGACTTCTGTCCGAAGTATGCAGAATAATCGAGAACCCTCTTTTCGAGTTATTTGATGCGAGAAACACGTTATCTGGTGTTTCACAATTCCACAGTGCGTTTGATATGCAGAACCGGCGATATCTTGAATTTCGTGGTGTTTCCAGTTGAGATATGCATTTTCTGCGATAATCTTGGTGAGTCTCCTGTCAGAAGTATGCAGAATCATCGAGAACCCTCTTTTCGAGATATTTAATGCGAGAAACACATTATCTGGTTGTTTTCACCACTCCACATTGCGTTTGATATGCAGAACCGGCGTCATCTTGATTTTCGTGAGGTTTCAAGTTGAGATATGCATTTTTTGCGATAATATTGGTGAGACTTCAGTCAGAAGTATGCAGAATCATCTAGATCGCTCGTTTCGAGCTACATAATGCGAGAAACACGTTTTCTGGTGTTTTCACCACTCCACAGAACGTTTTATGTGCAGAACCGGCGACATCTTGGATTTCGTCGGGTTTCAAGCTGAGATATGCATTTTCTGCGATAATCTTGGTGAGACTTCTGTCCGAAGTAAGCAGAATCATCGAGATCGCTCTTCTCGAGCTACTTAATGCGAGAAACACGTTTTCTGGTGTATTCACCACTCCACTGTACGTTTGACATGCAGAACCGAAGATATCTTGGTTTCGGTCGGGTTTCAAGCTGAGATATGCATTTTCTGCGATTATCTTGGTGAGACATCAGTCAGAAGTATGCAGAATCATCTAGATCGCTCGTTTCGAGCTGCTTAATGCGAGAAACACGTTTTCTGGTGTTTTCACCACTCCACAGTTCGTTGGATATGCAGAACAGGAGATATCTTGGTTTTCGTGGGGTTTCTAGGAGAGATATGCATTTTCTGCGATAATCATGGTGAGAATTCTGTTAGAAGTATGCAGCATCATCGGGATCGCTCTTTTCGAGCTATTTAATGCGAGAAACTCGTTATCTGGTTGTTTTCACCACTCCACATTGCGTTTGATATGCAGAACCGGCGTCATCTTGATTTTCGTGAGGTTTCAAGTTGAGATATGCATTTTTTGCGATAATATTGGTGAGACTTCAGTCAGAAGTATGCAGAATCATCTAGATCGCTCGTTTCGAGCTACATAATGCGAGAAACACGTTTTCTGGTGTTTTCACCACTCCACAGAACGATTTATGTGCAGAACCGGCGACATCTTGGATTTCGTCGGGTTTCAAGCTGAGATATGCATTTTCTGCGATTATCTTGGTGAGACTTCTGTCAGAAGTATGCAGAATCATCGAGATCGCACTTTTCGAGCTATTTAATGCGAGAAACTCGTTATCTGGTTGTTTTCACCACTCCACAGTGCGTTTGATATGCAGAACCGGCGTAATCTTGATTTTCGTGAGGTTTCAAGGTGAGATATGCATTTTTTGCGATAATATTGGTGAGAGTTCAGTCAGAAGTATGCAGAATCATCTAGATCGCTCGTTTCGAGCTACTTAATGCGAGAAACACGTTTTCTGGTGTTTTCACCACTCCACAGAACGTTTTATGTGCAGAACCGGCGACATCTTGGATTTCGTCGGGTTTCAAGCTGAGATATGCATTTTCTGCGATAATCTTGGTGAGTCTTCTGTCAGAAGTATGCAGAATCATCGGGATCGCTCTTTTCGAGCTATTTAATGCGAGAAACTCGTTATCTGGTTGTTTTCACCACTCCACATTGCGTTTGATATGCAGAACCGGCGTAATCTTGATTTTCGTGAGGTTTCAAGGTGAGATATGCATTTTTTGCGATAATATTGGTGAGAGTTCAGTCAGAAGTATGCAGAATCATCTAGATCGCTCGTTTCGAGCTACTTAATGCGAGAAACACGTTTTCTGGTGTTTTCACCACTCCACAGAACGTTTTATGTGCAGAACCGGCGACATCTTGGATTTCGTCGGGTTTCAAGCTGAGATATGCATTTTCTGCGATTATCTTGGTGAGACTTCTGTCAGAAGTATGCAGAATCATCGAGATCGCTCCTTTCGAGCTACTTAATGCGAGAAACACGTTATCTGGTGTTTTCGCCACTCCACAGTGCGTTTGACATGCAGAACCGCAGATATCTTGGTTACGTTCGGGATTCAAGCTGAGATATGCATTTTCTGCGATAATCTTGGTGAGACTTCAGTCAGAAGTATGCAGAATCATCTAGATCGCTCTTGTCGAGCTATTTAACGCGAGAAACACGTTATCTAGTGTTTTCACCACTCCACAGTGCGTTTGATATGCAGAACCGGCGACATCTTGGCTTTAGTCGGGGTTCTAACTGAGACATGCATTTTCTGCGATAATCCTGGTGATTCTTCTGTCAGAAGTATGCAGAATCATCGAGAACGCTCTTTCCGAGCTGTTTAATGCGAGAAACACGTTATCTGGTGTTTTCACCACTCCACAGTGCGTTTGATATGCAGAACCGGCGACATCTTGGATTTCGTCGGGTTTCAAGCTGAGATATGCATTTTCTGCGATTATCTTGGTGAGACTTCAGTCAGAAGTATGCAGAATCATCTAGATCGCTCTTGTCGAGCTATTTAATGCAAAAAAACAAGTTTCCTGGTGTTTTCAACATTCCACAGTGCGTTTGATATTCAGAACCGGCGATATCTCGATTTTCGTGGTGTTTCCAGTAGAGATATGCATTTTCTGCGATAATCTTGGTGAGTCTTCTGTCAGAAGTATGCAGAATCATCGAGATCCCTCTTTTCGGGCTATTTAATGCGAGAAACACGTTATCTGGTGTTTTCACCACTCCACAGTGCGTTTGATATCCAGAACCG
Source organism: Anthophora plumipes (assembly GCA_951804975.1). Taxonomy (NCBI): domain Eukaryota; kingdom Metazoa; phylum Arthropoda; class Insecta; order Hymenoptera; family Apidae; genus Anthophora; species Anthophora plumipes. Next base: position 4,895 of record CATORF010000748.1, read on the forward strand.
GCGATATCTTGATTTTCGTGGTGTTTCCAGCTGAGATATGCATTTTTTGCGATAATCGTGGTGAGACCTCATTCAGAAGTATGCAGAATCATCTAGATCGCTCTTGTCGAGCTATTTAATGCAAAAAAACAAGTTTCCCGGTGTTTTCAACATTCCACAGTGCGTTTGATATGCGGAACCGGCGATATCTTGATTTTCGTGGTGTTTCCAGCTGCGATATGCATGTTCTGCGATAATCTTGGTGAGTCTTCTGTCAGAAGTATGCAGAATCATCGGGGTCGCTCTTTTCGAGCTATTCAATGTGAGAAACTCGTTATCTGGTTGTTTTCACCACTCCACAGTGCGTTTGATATGCAGAACCGGCGTCATCTTGATTTTCGTGAGGTTTCAAGGTGAGATTTCCTTTTTTGCGATAATATTGGTGAGACTTCAGTCAGAAGTATGCAGAATCATCTAGATCGCTCGTTTCGAGCTACCTAATGCGAGAAACACGTTTTCTGGTGTTTTCACCACTCCACAGTGCGTTTGATATGCAGAACCGGCGACATCGTGGCTTTCGTCGGGTATCAAGCTGAGATATGCATTTTCTACGATAATCTTGGTGAGACTTCTGTCAGAAGTATGCAGAATAATCGAGAACCCTCTTTTCGAGTTATTTGATGCGAGAAACACGTTATCTGGTGTTTCACAATTCCACAGTGCGTTTGATATGCAGAACCGGCGATATCTTGAATTTCGTGGTGTTTCCAGTTGAGATATGCATTTTCTGCGATAATCTTGGTGAGTCTCCTGTCAGAAGTATGCAGAATCATCGAGAACCCTCTTTTCGAGTTATTTAATGCGAGAAACACATTATCTGGTGTATTCACCACTCCACAGTACGTTTGACATGCAGAACCGGAAATATCTTGGCTTTCGTCGGGTTTCAAGCTGGGATATGCATTTTCTACGATAATCTTGGTGAGACTTCTGTCAGAAGTATGCAGAATCATCTAGATCGATCGTTTCGAGCTACTTAATGCGAGATACACGTTTTCTGGTGTTTTCGCCACTCCACAGTGCGTTTGCCATGCAGAACCGCAGATATCTTGGTTACGGTGGGATTCAAGCTGAGATATGCATTTTCTGCGATAATCTTGGTGAGACGTCAGTCAGAAGTATGCAGAATCATCTAGATCGCTCTTGTCGAGCTATTTAATGCAAAAAAACAAGTTTCCTGGTGTTTTCAACATTGCACAGTGCGTTTGATATGCAGAGCCGGCGATATCTTGATTTCCGTGGTGTTTCCATTTGAGATATGTATTTTCTGCGATAATCTTGGTGAGACTTCTATCAGAAGTATGCAGAATCATCGAGATCCCTCTTTTCGAGCTCTTTAATGCGAGAAACACGTTATCTGGTGTTTTCACTACTCCACAGTGCGTTTGATATGCAGACCCGGCGACATCTTGGCTTTCGTCGGGGTTCAAGCTGAGATATGCATTTTCTGCGATAATCTTGGTGAGACATCAGTCAGAAGTATGCAGAATCATCGAGAACCCTCTTTTCGAGTTATTTAATGCGAGAAACACGTTATCTGGTGTATTCACCACTCCACAGTACGTTTGACATGCAGAACCGGAAATATCTTGGTTTCGGTTCGGGTTTCAAGCTGAGATATGCATTTTCTGCGATAATCTTGGTGAGACTTCAGTCAGAAGAATGCAGAATCACCTAGATCGCTCGTTTCGAGCTACTTAATGCGAGAAACACGTTATCTGGTGTTTTCACCACTCCACAGTGCGTTTGATATGCAGAACCGGCGACATCTTGATTTTCGTGAGGTTTTCAGCTGAGGTATGCATTTTCTGCGATAATCTTGGTGAGTCTTCTCTCCGAAGTATGCAGAATCATCTAGATCGCTCTTTTCGAGCTATTCAATTCGAGAAACACGTTGTCTGGTGTTGTCACCACTCCACAGTTGGTTTGATATGCGGAACCGGCGATGTGTGGTTTTCGTCGGGTTTCAGGCTGAGATATGCATTTTTTACGATAATCTTGATGAGACTTCTGTCCGAAGTATGCTTAATCATCGGGATCGCTCTTTTCGACCTATTTAATGCGAGAAACACGTTATCTGGTGTTTTCAGCACGCCACAGTGCGTTTGATATGCAGAACCAGCGATATCTTGGTTTTCGTGGGGTTTCAAGCTCAGATATGCATTTTCTGTGATAATCTTGGTGAGACTTCTGTCCGAAGTATGCAGAGTCTTCGAGATCGCTCTTTTCGAGCTATTTAATGCGAAAAACACGTTATCTGGTGTTTTCAGCACGCCACAGTGCGTTTGATATGCAGAACCAGCGATATCTTGGTTTTCGTGGGGTTTTAAGCTCAGATATGCATTTTCTGCGATAATCTTGGTGAGACTTCTGTCCCAAGTATGCAGAGTCATCGAGATCGCTCGTTTCGACCTATTTAATGCGAGAAACACGTTATCTGGTGTTTTCAACACTCCACAGTGCGTATGATATGCAGAACCTGCGATATCTTGGTTTTCTTGGGGTTTCAAGCTGAGATATGAATTATCTGCGATAATCTTGGTGAGACTTCTGTCCGAAGTGTGCAGAACCATCGAGATCGCTCTTTTCGAGCGATTTAATGCGAGAAACAAGTTATCTGGAGTTTTCACCACTCCACAGTGCGTTTGATATGCAGAACCGGCGATATCTTGGTTTTCGTGGGGTTTCAAGCTGAGATATGCATTTTCTGCGATAATCTTGGTGAGACTTCTGTCCGAAGTATGCAGAATCATCGAGATCGCTCGTTTCGAGCTATTTAATGCGAGAAACACGTTATCTGGTGTTTTCACCACTCCACAGTGCGTTGGATATGCAGAACCAGCGATATCTGGGTTTTCGTGGGGTTTCAAGCTGAGATATGCATTTTCTGCGATAATATTGGTGAGACTTCTTTCCGAAGTATGCAGATTCATCGAGATCGCTCTATTCGAGATATTTAATGCTACAAAACGTTATCCGGTGTTTTCACCACTCCACAGTGCGTATGATATGCAGAACCGACGATATCTTGGTTTTCGTGGGGTTTCAAGCTGAGATATGCATTTTTTACGATAATCTTGGTGAGTGTTCTGTCAGAAGTATGCAGAATCATCGAGATCGCTCGTTTCGAGCTATTTGATGCGAGAAACACGTTATTTGGTTGTTTTCACCACTCCACAGTGCGTTTGATATGCAGAACCGGCGACATCTTGGCTTTCGTCGGTTTTCAAGATGAGATATGCATTTTCTGCGATAATCTTGGTGAGTTTTCTGTCAGAAGTATGCAGAATCATCGAGAACTCTCTTTTCGAGCTATTTAATGCGAGAAACACGTTATTTGGTTGTTTTCACCACTCTACAGTGCGTTTGATATGCAGAACTGGCGACATCAGGGATTTCGTCGGGTTTCAATATGAGATCTGCATTTTCTGCGATAATCTTGGTGAGACCTCTGTCCGAAGTATGTAAAAACATCGAGATCGCACTTTTCGAGTTATTTAATGCGACAAACACGTTATCTGGTGTTTTCACCACCCCACAGTGCGTTTGATATGCAGAACCAGCGAAATCTTGGTTTTCGTGGGGTTTCTAGCAGAGATATGCTTTTTCTGCGATAATCGTGGTGAGACCTCTGTCCGAAGTATGCAGAAACATCGAGATCGCTTTTTTCGACCTATTTAATGCGAGAAACACGTTATCTGGTGTTTTCACCACTCCACAGTTGGTTTGATATGCAGAACCGGCGATGTTTGGTTTTCGTCGTTTTTCAAGCTGAGATATGCATTTGCTACGATAATCTTGGTGAAACGTCTGTCCGAAGTATGCAGAAACATCAAGAGCGCTCTTTTAAAGCTATTTAATTCGAGGAACACGTTATCTGGTGTTTTCAGCACTCCACAGTGCGTTTGATATGCAGATCCAGCGATATCTTGGTTTTCGTGGGGATTCAAGCTGAGATATGCAATTTCTGCGATAATCTAGGTGAGACTTCTGTCCGAAGTATGCTTAATCAGCGAGATCGCTCGTTTCGAGCTATTTAATGCGAGAAACATGTTATCTGGTGTTTTCACCACTCCACAGTGCGAATGATATGCAGAACCGACGATATCTTGGTTTTCGTGGGGTTTCAAGCTCAGATATGCATTTTCTGCGATAATCTTGGTGAGACCTCTGTCCGAAGTATGCAGAAACATCGAGATCGCTCTTTGCGACCTATTTAATGCGAGAAACACGTTATCTGGTGTTTTCAGCACGCCACTGTGCGTTTTATATGCAGAACCAGCGATATCTTGGTTTTCGTGGGGTTTTAAGCTCAGATATGCATTTTCTGCGATAATCTTGGTGACACTTCTGTCCGAAGTATGGAGAATCTTCGCGATCGCACTTTTCGAGTTATTTAATGCGAGAAACACGTTTTCTGGGGTTTTCACCACTCCACAGTTCGTTGGATATGCAGAACAGGAGATAGCTTGGTTTTCGTGGGGTTTCAAGCTGAGATATGCATTTTTTACGATAATCTTGGTGAGACTTCTGTCCGAAGTATGCTTAATCATCGAGATCGCTCTATTCGAGCTATTTAATGCGATAAACACGTTGTGTGGTGTTTTCACCACACCACAGTTCGTTTGATATGCAGAACCGGCGATGTTTGGTTTTCGTCGGGTTTCATGCTGAGATATGCATTTTCTACGATAATCTTGGTGAAACATCTGTCCGAAGTATGCAGAATCATCGAGAACGCTCTTTTCGAGCTGTTTAATGCGAGAAACACGTTATCTGGTGTTTTCACCACTCCACAGTGCGTTTGATATGCAGAACCGGCGACATCTTGGATTTCGTCGGGTTTCAAGCTGAGATATGCATTTTCTGCGATTATCTTGGTGAGACTTCAGTCAGAAGTATGCAGAATCATCGGGATCGCTCTTTTCGAGCTATTTAATGCGAGAAACTCGTTATCTGGTTGTTTTCACCACTCCACATTGCGTTTGATATGCAGAACCGGCGTCATCTTGATTTTCGTGAGGTTTCAAGTTGAGATATGCATTTTTTGCGATAATATTGGTGAGACTTCAGTCAGAAGTATGCAGAATCATCTAGATCGCTCGTTTCGAGCTACATAATGCGAGAAACACGTTTTCTGGTGTTTTCACCACTCCACAGAACGTTTTATGTGCAGAACCGGCGACATCTTGGATTTCGTCGGGTTTCAAGCTGAGATATGCATTTTCTGCGATTATCTTGGTGAGACTTCAGTCAGAAGTATGCAGAATCATCTAGTTCGCTCGTTTCGAGCTATTTAATGTGAGAAACACGTTATCTGGTTGCTTTCACCACTCCACAGTGCGTTTGATATGCAGAACCGGCGACATCTTGATTTTCGTGAGGTTTCAAGCTGAGATATGCATTTTCTGCGATAAAATTGGTGAGACTTCAGTTAGAAGTATGCAGAATCAACGAGTTCGCTCTATTCGAGCTATTTAATGCGAGAAACACGTTTTCTGGTGTATTCACCACTCCACAGTACGTTTGACATGCAGAACCGAAGATATCTTGGTTAAGGTCGGGTTTCAAGCTGAGATATGCATTTTCTGCGATTATCTTGGTGAGACATCAGTCAGAAGTATGCAGAATCATCTAGATCGCTCGTTTCGAGCTATTTAATGCGAGAAACACGTTTTCTGGTGTATTCACCACCGCACAGAGCGTTTGATATGCAGAACCGGCGATATCTTGATATTCGTGGTGTTTCCAGCTGAGATATGCATTTTCTGCGATAATCTTGGTGAGACTTCTGTCCGAAGTATGCAGAATCATCTAGATCGCTCGTTTCGAGCTGCTTAATGCGAGAAACACGTTTTCTGGTGTTTTCACCACTCCACAGTTCGTTGGATATGCAGAACAGGAGATATCTTGGTTTTCGTGGGGTTTCTAGGAGAGATATGCATTTTCTGCGATAATCATGGTGAGAATTCTGTTAGAAGTATGCAGCATCATCGAGATCGCACTTTTCGATCTATTTAATGCGAGAAACACGTTGTCTGGTGTTTTCATCACTCCACAGGGCGTTTGATATACAGAACCGGCGATATCTTGGTTTTCGTGGGGTTTCCATCTGAGATATGCATTTTCTGCGATAATCTTGGTGAGACTTCTGTCCGAAGTATGCAGAATCATCTAGATCGCTCGTTTCGAGCTGCTTAATGCGAGAAACACGTTTTCTGGTGTTTTCACCACTCCACAGTTCGTTGGATATGCAGAACAGGAGATATCTTGGTTTTCGTGGGGTTTCTAGGAGAGATATGCATTTTCTGCGATAATCATGGTGAGAATTCTGTTAGAAGTATGCAGCATCATCGAGATCGCACTTTTCGATCTATTTAATGCGAGAAACACGTTGTCTGGTGTTTTCATCACTCCACAGGGCGTTTGATATACAGAACCGGCGATATCTTGGTTTTCGTGGGGTTTCCATCTGAGATATGCATTTTCTGCGATAATCTTGGGGCGACTTCTGTCCGAAGTATGCTTAATCATCGAGATCGCTCGTTTCGACCTATTTAATGCGAGAAACACGTTATCTGGTGTTTTCACCGCTCCACAGTGCGTATGATATGCAGAACCGGCGATATCTTGGTTTTCGTGGGGTTTCAAGCTCAGATATGCATTTTCTGCGATAATCATGGTGAGAATTCTGTTAGAAGTATGCAGCATCATCGAGATCGCACTTTTTGATCTATTTAAAGCGAGAAACACGTTATCTGGTGTTTTCAGCACCCCACAGTGCGTTTGATATGCAGAACCAGTGATATCTGGGTTTTCGTGGGGTTGCAAGCTGAGATATGCATTTTTTACGATAATCTTGTTGAGACTTCTGTCCGAAGTATGCTTAATCATCGAGATCGCTCGTTTCGACCTATTTAATGCGAGAAACACGTTTTCTGGGGTTTTCACCACACCACAGTAAGTTGGATGTGCAGAACCGGAGATATCTTGGTTTTCGTGGGGTCTCAAGCTGAGATATGCATTTTCTGCGATAATCTTGGTGATACTTCTATCAGAAGTATGCCGAATCATCGAGATCCCTCTTTTCGAGCTCTTTAATGCGAGAAACACGTTATCTAGTTGTTTTCACCACTCCACAGTACGTTTGATATGCAGAACCGGCGACATCTTTGCTTTCGTCGTGTATCAAGCTGAGATATGCATTTTCTGCGATAATCTTGGTGAGACTTCAGTCAGAAGTACGCAGAATGATTTAGACCGCTCGTTTCGAGCTGCTTAATGCGTGAAACACGTTTTCTGGTGTTTTCACCAATCCACAGTGCGTTTGATATGCAGAACCGGCGACATCTTGGATTTCGTCGGGGTTCACGCTGAGATATGCATTTTCTGCGATAATCTTGGTGAGACTTCTGTCCGAAGTATGCAGAATAATCGAGAACCCTCTTTTCGAGTTATTTGATGCGAGAAACACGTTATCTGGTGTTTCACAATTCCACAGTGCGTTTGATATGCAGAACCGGCGATATCTTGAATTTCGTGGTGTTTCCAGTTGAGATATGCATTTTCTGCGATAATCTTGGTGAGTCTCCTGTCAGAAGTATGCAGAATCATCGAGAACCCTCTTTTCGAGATATTTAATGCGAGAAACACATTATCTGGTTGTTTTCACCACTCCACATTGCGTTTGATATGCAGAACCGGCGTCATCTTGATTTTCGTGAGGTTTCAAGTTGAGATATGCATTTTTTGCGATAATATTGGTGAGACTTCAGTCAGAAGTATGCAGAATCATCTAGATCGCTCGTTTCGAGCTACATAATGCGAGAAACACGTTTTCTGGTGTTTTCACCACTCCACAGAACGTTTTATGTGCAGAACCGGCGACATCTTGGATTTCGTCGGGTTTCAAGCTGAGATATGCATTTTCTGCGATTATCTTGGTGAGACTTCAGTCAGAAGTATGCAGAATCATCTAGTTCGCTCGTTTCGAGCTATTTAATGTGAGAAACACGTTATCTGGTTGCTTTCACCACTCCACAGTGCGTTTGATATGCAGAACCGGCGACATCTTGATTTTCGTGAGGTTTCAAGCTGAGATATGCATTTTCTGCGATAAAATTGGTGAGACTTCAGTTAGAAGTATGCAGAATCAACGAGTTCGCTCTATTCGAGCTATTTAATGCGAGAAACACGTTTTCTGGTGTATTCACCACTCCACAGTACGTTTGACATGCAGAACCGAAGATATCTTGGTTAAGGTCGGGTTTCAAGCTGAGATATGCATTTTCTGCGATTATCTTGGTGAGACATCAGTCAGAAGTATGCAGAATCATCTAGATCGCTCGTTTCGAGCTATTTAATGCGAGAAACACGTTTTCTGGTGTATTCACCACCGCACAGAGCGTTTGATATGCAGAACCGGCGATATCTTGATATTCGTGGTGTTTCCAGCTGAGATATGCATTTTCTGCGATAATCTTGGTGAGACTTCTGTCCGAAGTATGCAGAATCATCTAGATCGCTCGTTTCGAGCTGCTTAATGCGAGAAACACATTTTCTGGTGTTTTCACCACTCCACAGTTCGTTGGATATGCAGAACAGGAGATATCTTGGTTTTCGTGGGGTTTCTAGGAGAGATATGCATTTTCTGCGATAATCATGGTGAGAATTCTGTTAGAAGTATGCAGCATCATCGAGATCGCACTTTTCGATCTATTTAATGCGAGAAACACGTTGTCTGGTGTTTTCATCACTCCACAGGGCGTTTGATATACAGAACCGGCGATATCTTGGTTTTCGTGGGGTTTCCATCTGAGATATGCATTTTCTGCGATAATCTTGGTGAGACTTCTGTCCGAAGTATGCAGAATCATCTAGATCGCTCGTTTCGAGCTGCTTAATGCGAGAAACACGTTTTCTGGTGTTTTCACCACTCCACAGTTCGTTGGATATGCAGAACAGGAGATATCTTGGTTTTCGTGGGGTTTCTAGGAGAGATATGCATTTTCTGCGTAAATCATGGTGAGAATTCTGTTAGAAGTATGCAGCATCATCGAGATCGCACTTTTCGATCTATTTAATGCGAGAAACACGTTGTCTGGTGTTTTCATCACTCCACAGGGCGTTTGATATACAGAACCGGCGATATCTTGGTTTTCGTGGGGTTTCCATCTGAGATATGCATTTTCTGCGATAATCTTGGGGCGACTTCTGTCCGAAGTATGCTTAATCATCGAGATCGCTCGTTTCGACCTATTTAATGCGAGAAACACGTTATCTGGTGTTTTCACCGCTCCACAGTGCGTATGATATGCAGAACCGGCGATATCTTGGTTTTCGTGGGGTTTCAAGCTCAGATATGCATTTTCTGCGATAATCATGGTGAGAATTCTGTTAGAAGTATGCAGCATCATCGAGATCGCACTTTTTGATCTATTTAAAGCGAGAAACACGTTATCTGGTGTTTTCAGCACCCCACAGTGCGTTTGATATGCAGAACCAGTGATATCTGGGTTTTCGTGGGGTTGCAAGCTGAGATATGCATTTTTTACGATAATCTTGTTGAGACTTCTGTCCGAAGTATGCTTAATCATCGAGATCGCTCGTTTCGACCTATTTAATGCGAGAAACACGTTTTCTGGGGTTTTCACCACACCACAGTAAGTTGGATGTGCAGAACCGGAGATATCTTGGTTTTCGTGGGGTCTCAAGCTGAGATATGCATTTTCTGCGATAATCTTGGTGATACTTCTATCAGAAGTATGCCGAATCATCGAGATCCCTCTTTTCGAGCTCTTTAATGCGAGAAACACGTTATCTAGTTGTTTTCACCACTCCACAGTACGTTTGATATGCAGAACCGGCGACATCTTTGCTTTCGTCGTGTATCAAGCTGAGATATGCATTTTCTGCGATAATCTTGGTGAGACTTCAGTCAGAAGTACGCAGAATGATTTAGACCGCTCGTTTCGAGCTGCTTAATGCGTGAAACACGTTTTCTGGTGTTTTCACCAATCCACAGTGCGTTTGATATGCAGAACCGGCGTCATCTTGATTTTCGTGAGGTTTCAAGTTGAGATATGCATTTTTTGCGATAATATTGGTGAGACTTCAGTCAGAAGTATGCAGAATCATCTAGATCGCTCGTTTCGAGCTACATAATGCGAGAAACACGTTTTCTGGTGTTTTCACCACTCCACAGATCGTTTTATGTGCAGAACCGGCGACATCTTGGATTTCGTCGGGTTTCAAGCTGAGATATGCATTTTCTGCGATAATCTTGGTGAGACTTCTGTCCGAAGTAAGCAGAATCATCGAGATCGCTCTTCTCGAGCTACTTAATGCGAGAAACACGTTTTCTGGTGTATTCACCACTCCACTGTACGTTTGACATGCAGAACCGAAGATATCTTGGTTTCGGTCGGGTTTCAAGCTGAGATATGCATTTTCTGCGATTATCTTGGTGAGACATCAGTCAGAAGTATGCAGAATCATCTAGATCGCTCGTTTCGAGCTGCTTAATGCGAGAAACACGTTTTCTGGTGTTTTCACCACTCCACAGTTCGTTGGATATGCAGAACAGGAGATATCTTGGTTTTCGTGGGGTTTCTAGGAGAGATATGCATTTTCTGCGATAATCATGGTGAGAATTCTGTTAGAAGTATGCAGCATCATCGGGATCGCTCTTTTCGAGCTATTTAATGCGAGAAACTCGTTATCTGGTTGTTTTCACCACTCCACATTGCGTTTGATATGCAGAACCGGCGTCATCTTGATTTTCGTGAGGTTTCAAGTTGAGATATGCATTTTTTGCGATAATATTGGTGAGACTTCAGTCAGAAGTATGCAGAATCATCTAGATCGCTCGTTTCGAGCTACATAATGCGAGAAACACGTTTTCTGGTGTTTTCACCACTCCACAGAACGATTTATGTGCAGAACCGGCGACATCTTGGATTTCGTCGGGTTTCAAGCTGAGATATGCATTTTCTGCGATTATCTTGGTGAGACTTCTGTCAGAAGCATGCAGAATCATCGAGATCGCACTTTTCGAGCTATTTAATGCGAGAAACTCGTTATCTGGTTGTTTTCACCACTCCACAGTGCGTTTGATATGCAGAACCGGCGTAATCTTGATTTTCGTGAGGTTTCAAGGTGAGATATGCATTTTTTGCGATAATATTGGTGAGAGTTCAGTCAGAAGTATGCAGAATCATCTAGATCGCTCGTTTCGAGCTACTTAATGCGAGAAACACGTTTTCTGGTGTTTTCACCACTCCACAGAACGTTTTATGTGCAGAACCGGCGACATCTTGGATTTCGTCGGGTTTCAAGCTGAGATATGCATTTTCTGCGATAATCTTGGTGAGTCTTCTGTCAGAAGTATGCAGAATCATCGGGATCGCTCTTTTCGAGCTATTTAATGCGAGAAACTCGTTATCTGGTTGTTTTCACCACTCCACATTGCGTTTGATATGCAGAACCGGCGTAATCTTGATTTTCGTGAGGTTTCAAGGTGAGATATGCATTTTTTGCGATAATATTGGTGAGAGTTCAGTCAGAAGTATGCAGAATCATCTAGATCGCTCGTTTCGAGCTACTTAATGCGAGAAACACGTTTTCTGGTGTTTTCACCACTCCACAGAACGTTTTATGTGCAGAACCGGCGACATCTTGGATTTCGTCGGGTTTCAAGCTGAGATATGCATTTTCTGCGATTATCTTGGTGAGACTTCTGTCAGAAGTATGCAGAATCATCGAGATCGCTCCTTTCGAGCTACTTAATGCGAGAAACACGTTATCTGGTGTTTTCGCCACTCCACAGTGCGTTAGACATGCAGAACCGCAGATATCTTGGTTACGTTCGGGATTCAAGCTGGGATATGCATTTTCTGCGATAATCTTGGTGAGACTTCAGTCAGAAGTATGCAGAATCATCTAGATCGCTCTTGTCGAGCTATTTAACGCGAGAAACACGTTATCTGGTGTTTTCACCACTCCACAGTGCGTTTGAATTGCAGAACCGGCGACATCTTGGCTTTAGTCGGGGTTCTAACTGAGACATGCATTTTCTGCGATAATCCTGGTGAGACCTCATTCAGAAGTATGCAGAATCATCTAGATCGCTCTTGTCGAGCTATTTAATGCAAAAAAACAAGTTTCCCGGTGTTTTCAACATTCCACAGTGCGTTTGATATGCGGAACCGGCGATATCTTGATTTTCGTGGTGTTTCCAGCTGCGATATGCATGTTCTGCGATAATCTTGGTGAGTCTTCTGTCAGAAGTATGCAGAATCATCGGGGTCGCTCTTTTCGAGCTATTCAATGTGAGAAACTCGTTATCTGGTTGTTTTCACCACTCCACAGTGCGTTTGATATGCAGAACCGGCGTCATCTTGATTTTCGTGAGGTTTCAAGGTGAGATTTCCTTTTTTGCGATAATATTGGTGAGACTTCAGTCAGAAGTATGCAGAATCATCTAGATCGCTCGTTTCGAGCTACCTAATGCGAGAAACACGTTTTCTGGTGTTTTCACCACTCCACAGTGCGTTTGATATGCAGAACCGGCGACATCGTGGCTTTCGTCGGGTATCAAGCTGAGATATGCATTTTCTACGATAATCTTGGTGAGACTTCTGTCAGAAGTATGCAGAATAATCGAGAACCCTCTTTTCGAGTTATTTGATGCGAGAAACACGTTATCTGGTGTTTCACAATTCCACAGTGCGTTTGATATGCAGAACCGGCGATATCTTGAATTTCGTGGTGTTTCCAGTTGAGATATGCATTTTCTGCGATAATCTTGGTGAGTCTCCTGTCAGAAGTATGCAGAATCATCGAGAACCCTCTTTTCGAGTTATTTAATGCGAGAAACACATTATCTGGTGTATTCACCACTCCACAGTACGTTTGACATGCAGAACCGGAAATATCTTGGCTTTCGTCGGGTTTCAAGCTGGGATATGCATTTTCTACGATAATCTTGGTGAGACTTCTGTCAGAAGTATGCAGAATCATCTAGATCGATCGTTTCGAGCTACTTAATGCGAGATACACGTTTTCTGGTGTTTTCGCCACTCCACAGTGCGTTTGCCATGCAGAACCGCAGATATCTTGGTTACGGTGGGATTCAAGCTGAGATATGCATTTTCTGCGATAATCTTGGTGAGACGTCAGTCAGAAGTATGCAGAATCATCTAGATCGCTCTTGTCGAGCTATTTAATGCAAAAAAACAAGTTTCCTGGTGTTTTCAACATTGCACAGTGCGTTTGATATGCAGAGCCGGCGATATCTTGATTTCCGTGGTGTTTCCATTTGAGATATGTATTTTCTGCGATAATCTTGGTGAGACTTCTATCAGAAGTATGCAGAATCATCGAGATCCCTCTTTTCGAGCTCTTTAATGCGAGAAACACGTTATCTGGTGTTTTCACTACTCCACAGTGCGTTTGATATGCAGACCCGGCGACATCTTGGCTTTCGTCGGGGTTCAAGCTGAGATATGCATTTTCTGCGATAATCTTGGTGAGACATCAGTCAGAAGTATGCAGAATCATCGAGAACCCTCTTTTCGAGTTATTTAATGCGAGAAACACGTTATCTGGTGTATTCACCACTCCACAGTACGTTTGACATGCAGAACCGGAAATATCTTGGTTTCGGTTCGGGTTTCAAGCTGAGATATGCATTTTCTGCGATAATCATGGTGAGACTTCAGTCAGAAGTATGCAGAATCACCTAGATCGCTCGTTTCGAGCTACTTAATGCGAGAAACACGTTATCTGGTGTTTTCACCACTCCACAGTGCGTTTGATATGCAGAACCGGCGACATCTTGATTTTCGTGAGGTTTTCAGCTGAGGTATGCATTTTCTGCGATAATCTTGGTGAGTCTTCTCTCCGAAGTATGCAGAATCATCTAGATCGCTCTTTTCGAGCTATTCAATTCGAGAAACACGTTGTCTGGTGTTGTCAGCACTCCACAGTTGGTTTGATATGCAGAACCGGCGATGTGTGGTTTTCGTCGGGTTTCAGGCTGAGATATGCATTTTTTACGATAATCTTGATGAGACTTCTGTCCGAAGTATGCTTAATCATCGGGATCGCTCTTTTCGACCTATTTAATGCGAGAAACACGTTATCTGGTGTTTTCAGCACGCCACAGTGCGTTTGATATGCAGAACCAGCGATATCTTGGTTTTCGTGGGGTTTCAAGCTCAGATATGCATTTTCTGTGATAATCTTGGTGAGACTTCTGTCCGAAGTATGCAGAGTCTTCGAGATCGCTCTTTTCGAGCTATTTAATGCGAAAAACACGTTATCTGGTGTTTTCAGCACGCCACAGTGCGTTTGATATGCAGAACCAGCGATATCTTGGTTTTCGTGGGGTTTTAAGCTCAGATATGCATTTTCTGCGATAATCTTGGTGAGACTTCTGTCCCAAGTATGCAGAGTCATCGAGATCGCTCGTTTCGACCTATTTAATGCGAGAAACACGTTATCTGGTGTTTTCAACACTCCACAGTGCGTATGATATGCAGAACCTGCGATATCTTGGTTTTCTTGGGGTTTCAAGCTGAGATATGAATTATCTGCGATAATCTTGGTGAGACTTCTGTCCGAAGTGTGCAGAACCATCGAGATCGCTCTTTTCGAGCGATTTAATGCGAGAAACAAGTTATCTGGAGTTTTCACCACTCCACAGTGCGTTTGATATGCAGAACCGGCGATATCTTGGTTTTCGTGGGGTTTCAAGCTGAGATATGCATTTTCTGCGATAATCTTGGTGAGACTTCTGTCCGAAGTATGCAGAATCATCGAGATCGCTCGTTCCGAGCTATTTAATGCGAGAAACACGTTATCTGGTGTTTTCACCACTCCACAGTGCGTTGGATATGCAGAACCAGCGATATCTGGGTTTTCGTGGGGTTTCAAGCTGAGATATGCATTTTCTGCGATAATATTGGTGAGACTTCTTTCCGAAGTATGCAGATTCATCGAGATCGCTCTATTCGAGATATTTAATGCTACAAAACGTTATCCGTGGTTTCACCACTCCACAGTGCGTATGATATGCAGAACCGACGATATCTTGGTTTTCGTGGGGTTTCAAGCTGAGATATGCATTTTTTACGATAATCTTGGTGAGTGTTCTGTCAGAAGTATGCAGAATCATCGAGATCGCTCGTTTCGAGCTATTTGATGCGAGAAACACGTTATTTGGTTGTTTTCACCACTCCACAGTGCGTTTGATATGCAGAACCGGCGACATCTTGGCTTTCGTCGGTTTTCAAGATGAGATATACATTTTCTGCGATAATCTTGGTGAGTTTTCTGTCAGAAGTATGCAGAATCATCGAGAACTCTCTTTTCGAGCTATTTCATGCGAGAAACACGTTATTTGGTTGTTTTCACCACTCTACAGTGCGTTTGATATGCAGAACTGGCGACATCAGGGATTTCGTCGGGTTTCAATATGAGATCGGCATTTTCTGCGATAATCTTGGTGAGACCTCTGTCCGAAGTATGTAAAAACATCGAGATCGCACTTTTCGAGTTATTTAATGCGACAAACACGTTATCTGGTGTTTTCACCACTCCACAGTGCGTTTGATATGCAGAACCAGCGAAATCTTGGTTTTCGTGGGGTTTCTAGCAGAGATATGCTTTTTCTGCGATAATCGTGGTGAGACCTCTGTCCGAAGTATGCAGAAACATCGAGATCGCTTTTTTCGACCTATTTAATGCGAGAAACACGTTATCTGGTGTTTTCACCACTCCACAGTTGGTTTGATATGCAGAACCGGCGATGTTTGGTTTTCGTCGTTTTTCAAGCTGAGATATGCATTTGCTACGATAATCTTGGTGAAACGTCTGTCCGAAGTATGCAGAAACATCAAGAGCGCTCTTTTAAAGCTATTTAATTCGAGGAACACGTTATCTGGTGTTTTCAGCACTCCACAGTGCGTTTGATATGCAGATCCAGCGATATCTTGGTTTTCGTGGGGATTCAAGCTGAGATATGCAATTTCTGCGATAATCTAGGTGAGACTTCTGTCCGAAGTATGCTTAATCATCGAGATCGCTCGTTTCGAGCTATTTAATGCGAGAAACATGTTATCTGGTGTTTTCACCACTCCACAGTGCGAATGATATGCAGAACCGACGATATCTTGGTTTTCGTGGGGTTTCAAGCTCAGATATGCATTTTCTGCGATAATCTTGGTGAGACCTCTGTCCGAAGTATGCAGAAACATCGAGATCGCTCTTTGCGACCTATTTAATGCGAGAAACACGTTATCTGGTGTTTTCAGCACGCCACTGTGCGTTTTATATGCAGAACCAGCGATATCTTGGTTTTCGTGGGGTTTTAAGCTCAGATATGCATTTTCTGCGATAATCTTGGTGACACTTCTGTCCGAAGTATGGAGAATCTTCGCGATCGCACTTTTCGAGTTATTTAATGCGAGAAACACGTTTTCTGGGGTTTTCACCACTCCACAGTTCGTTGGATATGCAGAACAGGAGATAGCTTGGTTTTCGTGGGGTTTCAAGCTGAGATATGCATTTTTTACGATAATCTTGGTGAGACTTCTGTCCGAAGTATGCTTAATCATCGAGATCGCTCTATTCGAGCTATTTAATGCGATAAACACGTTGTGTGGTGTTTTCACCACACCACAGTTCGTTTGATATGCAGAACCGGCGATGTTTGGTTTTCGTCGGGTTTCATGCTGAGATATGCATTTTCTACGATAATCTTGGTGAAACATCTGTCCGAAGTATGCAGAAACATCAAGAGCGCTCTTTTCGAGCTATTTAATGCGAGAAACACGTTTTCTGGGGTTTTCACCACACCACAGTTCGTTGGATGTGCAGAACCGGAGATATCTTGGTTTTCGTGAGGTTTCAAGCTCAGATATGCATTTTCTGCGATAATCTTGGTGAGACTTCTGTCCGAAGTATGCAGAGTCATCGAGATCGTACTTTTCGAGCTATATAATGCGAGAAACACGTATTCTGGGGTTTTCACCACTCCACAGTTCGTTGGATATGCAGAACAGGAGATATCTTGGTTTTCGTGGGGTTTCAAGCTGAGATATGCAATTTCTGCGATAATCTTGGTGAGACTTCTGTCAGAAGTATGCTTAATCATCGAGATTGCTCTATTCGAGCCATTTAATGCGAGAAACACGTTGTCTGGTGTTTTCACCACTCCACAGTTGGTTTGATGTGCAGAACCGGCGATGTTTGGTTTTCGTCGGGTTTCAAGCTGAGATATGCATTTTTTACGATAATCTTAATGAGACTTCTGTCCGAAGTATGCAGAAACATCGAGATCGCTCTTTTCGAGCTATTTAATGCGAGAAACACGTTTCCCTTGGTTTTCCCCACTCCACAGTTCGTTGGATATGCAGAATAGGAGATAGCTTGGTTTTCGTGGGGTTTCAAGATGAGATATGCATTTTTTACGATAATATTGGTGAGACCTCTGTCCGAAGTATGCAGAAACATCGAGATCGCTCTTTTCGACCTATTTCATGCGAGAAACACGTTGTCTGGTGTTTTCACGACACCACAGTTCGTTTGATATGCAGAACCGGCGATATCTTGGTTTTCGTGGGGTTTTAAGCTCAGATTTCCTTTTTCTGCGATAATCTTGGTGACACTTCTGTCCGAAGTATGCAGAATCATCGCGATCGCACTTTTCGAGCTATTTAATGCGAGAAACACGTTTTCTGGGGTTTTCCCCACTCCACAGTTCGTTGGATATGCAGAATAGGAGATAGCTTGGTTTTCGTGGGGTTTCAAGCTGAGATATGCATTTTTTACGATAATCTTGGTGAGACCTCTGTCCGAAGTATGCAGAAACATCGAGACCGCTCTTTTCGACCTATTTAATGCGAGAAACACGTTATCTGGTGTTTTCACCACTCCACAGTGCGTTTGATATGCAGAACCGGCGATATCTTGGTTTTTGAGGGGTTTCAAGCTGAGATATGCATTTTTTACGATAATCTTGGTGAGACCTCTGTCCGAAGTATGCAGAAACATCGAGATCGCTCTTTTCGACCTATTTCATGCGAGAAACACGTTGTCTGGTGTTTTCACCACACCACAGTTCGTTTGATATGCAGAACCGGCGATATCTTGGTTTTCGTGGGGTTTTAAGCTCAGATTTCCTTTTTCTGCGATAATCTTGGTGACACTTCTGTCCGAAGTATGCAGAATCGTCGCGATCGCACTTTTCGAGCTATTTAATGCGAGAAACACGTTTTCTGGGGTTTTGCCCACTCCACAGTTCGTTGGATATGCAGAACAGGAGATAGCTTGGTTTTCGTGGGGTTTCAAGCTGAGATATGCATTTTTTACGATAATATTGGTGAGACCTCTGTCCGAAGTATGCAGAAACATCGAGATCGCTCTTTTCGACCTATTTCATGCGAGAAACACGTTATCTGGTGTTTTCACCACTCCACAGTGCGTTTGATATGCAGAACCAGCGAAATCTTGGTTTTTGTGGGGTTTCAAGCTGAGATATGCATTTTGTACGATAATCTTGGTGAGACTTCAGTCCGAAGGATGCAGAGTCATCGAGATCGTACTTTTCGAGCTATTTAATGCGAGAAACACGTTATCTGGTGTTTTCAGCACGCCACAGTGCGTTTGATATGCAGAACCAGCGATATCATGGGTTTCGTGGGGTTTCAAGCTCAGATATGCATTTTCTGCGATAATCTTGGTGAGACTTCTGTCCGAAGTATGCAGAATCATCGCGATCGCACTTTTCGAGCTATTTAATGCGAGAAACACGTTTTCTAGGGTTTTCACCACTCCACAGTTCGTTGGATATGCAGAACAGGAGATAGCTTGGTTTTCGTGGGGTTTCAAGCTGAGATATGCATTTTTTACGATAATCTTCGTGAGACTTCTGTCCGAAGTATGCTTAATCATCGAGATCGCTCTATTCGAGCTATTTAATGCGAGAAACACGTTGTCTGGTGTTTTCACGACACCACAGTTCGTTTGATATGCAGAACCGGCGATATCTTGGTTTTCGTGGGGTTTTAAGCTCAGATATGCATTTTCTGCGATAATCTTGGTGACACTTCTGTCCGAAGTATGCAGAATCATCGCGATCGCACTTTTCGAGCTATTTAATGCGAGAAACACGTTTTCTGGGGTTTTCACCACTCCACAGTTCGTTGGAAATGCAGAACAGGAGATAGCTTGGTTTTCGTGGGGTTTCAAGCTGAGATATGCATTTTTTACGATAATCTTGGTGAGACCACTGTCCGAAGTATGCAGAAACATCGAGACCGCTCTTTTCGACCTATTTAATGCGAGAAACACGTTATCTGGTGTTTTCACCACTCCACAGTGCGTTTGATATGCAGAACCGGCGATATCTTGGTTTTTGAGTGGTTTCAAGCTGAGATATGCATTTTTTACGATAATCTTGGTGAGAGTTCTGTCCGAAATATGCTTAATCATTGAGATCGCACTTTTCGAGCTATTTAATGCGAGAAACACGTTTTCTGGGGTTTTCACCACTCCACAGTTCGTTGGATATGCAGAACCAGTGAAATCTTGGTTTTCGTGGGGTTTCAAGCTGAGATATGCATTTTTTACGATAATCATGGTGAGACCTCTGTCCGAAGTATGCAGAAACATCGAGATCGCTCTTTTCGACCTATTTAATGCGAGAAACACGTTATCTGGTGTTTTCACCACTCCACAGTGCGTTTGATTTGCAGACCCGGCGATATCTTGGTTTTTGTGGGGTTTCAAGCTGAGATATGCATTTTTTACGATAATCATGGTGAGACCTCTGTCCGAAGTATGCAGAAACATCGAGATCGCTCTTTTCGACCTATTTATTGCGAGGAACACGTTGTCTGGTGTTTTCAGCACTCCACAGTATGTTTGATATGTAGAACCAGCGATATCTTGGTTTTCGTTGGGATTCAAGCTGAGATATGCAATTTCTGCGATAATCTAGGTGAGACTTCTGTCCGAAGTATGCAGAGTCATCGAGATCGCACTTTTCGAGCTATTTAATGCGAGAAACACGTTTTCTGGGGTTTTCACCACTCCACAGTTCGTTGGATATGCAGAACCATCGAAATCTTGGTTTTCGTGGGGTTTCAAGCTGAGATATGCATTTTTTACGATAATCATGGTGAGACCTCTGTCCGAAGTATGCAGAAACATCGAGATCGCTCTTTTCGACCTATTTAATGCGAGAAACACGTTATCTGGTGTTTTCACCACTCCACAATGCGTTTGATATGCAGAACCGGCGATATCTTGGTTTTTGAGGGGTTTCAAGCTGAGATATGCATTTTTTACGATAATCTTGGTGAGACTTCTGTCCGAAATATGCTTACTCATTGAGATCGCACTTTTCGAGCTATTTAATGGGAGAAACACGTTTTCTGGGGTTTTCACCACTCCACAGTTCGTTGGATATGCAGATCCAGCGATATCTTGGTTTTCGTCGGGTTTCAAGCTGAGATATATATTATCTACGATAATCTTGGTGAAACATTTGTCCGAAGTATGCAGAAACATCAAGAGCGCTCTTTTCGAGCTATTTAATGCGAGCAACACGTTATCTGGTGTTTTCAGCACTCCACAGTTGGTTTGATATGCAGAACCGGCGATGTTTGGTTTTCGTCGTTTTTCAAGCTGAGATATGCATTTTCTACGATAATCTTGGTGAGACTTCTGTCCGAAGTATGCAGAGTCATCGAGATCGTACTTTTCGAGCTAGTTAATGCGACAAACACGTATTCTGGGGTTTTCACCACTCCACAGTTCGTTGGATATGCAGAACCGGGGATATCTTGGTTTTCGTGGGGTTTCCAGCTGAGATATGCATTTTCTGCAATAATCTTGGTGAGACTTCAGTCAGAAGTATGCAGAATCATCTAGATCGCTAGCTTCGAGCTATCTTATGCGGAAAAACAAGTTTTCTGGTGTTTTCAACATTCCACAGTGCGTTTGATATGCAGAACCGACGATATCTTGGTTTTCGTGGGGTTTCAAGCTGATTTTTGCATTTTCTGCGATAATATTGGTGAGACATCTGTCCGAAGTATGTAGAAACTTCGAGATCGCTCTTTTCGAGCTACTTAATGCGAGAAACACGTTATCTGGTGTTTTTACCACTCCACAGTGCGTTTGATATGCAGAACCGGCGACATCCTGGTTTTCGTGGGGTTTCCAGCTCAAATATGCATTTTCTGCGATAATCTTGGTGAGTCTTCTGCCAGAAGTATGCAGAATCATCTAGATCGCTATTTTCGAGCTATTAAATGCGAGAAACACGTTTTCTGGTGCATTCACCACTCCACAGTGCGTTTGATATGCAGAACCGGCGATATCTTGGTTTTTGAGTGGTTTCAAGCTGAGATATGCATTTTTTACGATAATCTTGGTGAGAGTTCTGTCCGAAATATGCTTAATCATTGAGATCGCACTTTTCGAGCTATTTAATGCGAGAAACACGTTTTCTGGGGTTTTCACCACTCCACAGTTCGTTGGATATGCAGAACCAGTGA
>CATORF010000749.1:0-177000 GCA_951804975.1 Anthophora plumipes
GTTCTGTCCGTAGTATGCAGAATCATCGCGATCGCTCTTATCGAGCTATTTAATGCGAGAAACACGTTATCTGGTGTTTTCAGCACTCCACAGTGCGTTTGATATGCAGAACCGGCGACATCTTGATGTTCGTGAGGTTTCAAGCTGAGATATGCATTTTCTGCGATAATATTGGTGAGACTTCTGTCCGAAGTATGCAGAATCATCTAGATCGCTCGTTTGGAGCTATTTAATGCGAGAAACACGTTATCTGGTGTTTTCACCACTCCACAGTGCGTTTGATATGCAGAACCGGCGACATCTTGATTTTCGTGGTGTTTCCAGCTGGGATATGCATTTTCTGCGATAATCTTGGTGAGACTTCAGTCAGAAGTATGCAGAAAAATCGAGAGCGCTCTTTTCGAGCTATTTAATGCGAGAAACACGTTTTCTGGGGTTTTCACCACACCTCTGTTCGTTGGATATGCAGAACCGGAGATATCTTGGTTTTCCTGGGGTTTCAAGCTGAGATATGCATTTTCTGCGATAATCTTGGTGAGACTTCTGTCCGAAGTATGCAGAATCATCGGGATCGCTCTTTTCGAGCTATTTAATGCGAGGAACACGTTTTCTGGCGTTTTCACCACTCCACAGTGCGTTTGATATGTAGAGCCGCCGATAACTTGGTTTTCGTGGGGTTTCCAGCTGAAATATGCATTTTGTGCGATAATATTGGGGAGACTTCAGACAGAAGTATGCAGAATCATCGAGATCACACTTTTCGAGCTATTTAATGCGAGAAACACGTTATCTGGTGTTTTCACTACTCCACAGTTGGTTTGATATGCAGAACCGGAGATAATTTGGTTTTCGTGGGGTTTCAAGCTGAGATATGCATTTTCTGCGATAATCTTGGTGAGACTTCTGTCCGTAGTATGCAGAATCATCGCGATCGCTCTTATCGAGCTATTTAATGCGAGAAACACGTTATCTGGTGTTTTCAGCACTCCACAGTGCGTTTGATATGCAGAACCGGCGACATCTTGATGTTCGTGAGGTTTCAAGCTGAGATATGCATTTTCTGCGATAATATTGGTGAGACTTCTGTCCGAAGTATGCAGAATCATCGATATCGCTCTTTTAGAGCTATTTAATGCGAGCAACACGTTATGTGGTGTATTCACCACTCCACAGTACGTTAGACATGCAGAACCGGAGGTATCTTCGTTTCGGTCGGGTTTCAAGCTGAGGTATGCATTTTCTACGACAATATTGGTGCGACCTCTGTCAGAAGTATGCAGAACCTTCGAGAACGCTCTTTTCGAGCTACTTAATGCGAGAAACACGTTTTCTGGTGTTTTCACCACCCCACAGTGCGTTTGATATGCAGAACCGGCGACATCGTGGTTTTCGTCGGGTTTCAAGCTGAGATATGCATTTTCTGCGATAATATTGGTGAGACTTCTGTCCGAAGTATGCAGAATCATCGATATCGCTCTTTTCGAGCTATTTAATGCGAGAAACACGTTGTCTGGTGTTTTGACCACTCCACAGTGCGTTTGATATGTAGAGCCGCCGATAACTTGGTTTTCGTGGGGTTTCCAGCTGAAATATGCATTTTCTGCGATAATCTTGGTGTTTCATCTATGAGAAGTATGCAGAATCATCGAGAACGCTCCTTTCGAGCTAGTTAATGCGAGAGACACGTTAACTGGTGTTTTCACCACTCCACAGTGCGTATGATGTGCAGAACCGACGATATCCTGGTTTTCGTGGGGTTTCAAGCTCAGATATGCATTTTCTGCGATAATATTGGTGAGACTTCAGACGGAAGTATGCAGAATCATCTAGATCACTCTTTTCGAGCTATTTAATGCGAGAAACACGTTATCCGGTGTTTTCACCACTCCACAGTGGGTTTGATATGCAGAACTGGCGACATCTTGGATTTCGTCGGGATTCAAGCTGAGATATGCATTTTCTACGATAATCTTGGTGAGACTTCTGTCAGAAGTTTGCAGAATCATCTAGATCGCTCGTTTCGAGATATTTAATGCGAAAAAACAAGTTTTCTGGTGTTTTCACCACTCCACAGTGCGTCTGATATGCAGAACCGGCGATATCTTGGTTTTCGTGGGGTTTCCAGCTGAGACATACATTTTCTGCGATAATCTTGGTGAGTCTTCTGTCAGAAGTATGCAGAATCTTCGAGATGGCTCTATTCGAGCTATTTAATGCGAGAAACACGTTATCTGGTTGTTTTCACCACTCCACAGTGCGTTTGATATGCAGAACCGGCGACATCTTGATTTTCGTGGGGTTTCTAGCTGAGATATGCATTTTCTGCGAAAATATTGGTGAGAAATCTGTCCGAAGTATGCTTAATCATCGAGATCGCTCGTTTCCAGCTATTTAATGCGAGAAACACGTTATCTGGTGTTTTCACCACTCCACAGTTGGTTTGATATGCAGAACCGGCGATGTTTGGTTTTCGTCGGGTTTCAAGTTGAGATATGCTTTTTCTACGATAATCTTGGTGAAACATCTGTCCGAAGTATGCAGAAACATCAAGAGCGCTCTTTTCGAGCTATTTAATGCGAGAAACACGTTTTCTGGGGTTTTCACCACACCACAGTTCGTTGGATGTGCAGAACCGGAGATATCTTGGTTTTCGCGGGGTTTCTAGCAGAGATATGCATTTTCTGCGATAATCATGGAGAGACTTCTGTCCGAATTAGGCTGAATCATCGAGATCGCTCTTTTCGAGCTAGTTAATGCGAGAAAAACCTTGTCAGGGGTTTTCACCACTCCACAGTGCGTTTGATATGCAGAACCAGCGATATCTTGGCTTTCGTTGGGTTTCAAGCTGAGATATGCATTTTTTACGATAATCTTGGTGAGACTTCTGTCCGAAGTATGCAGAAAAATCGAGAGCGCTCTTTTCGAGCTATTTAATGCGAGAAACACGTTTTCTGGGGTTTTCACCACACCTCTGTTCGTTGGATATGCAGAACCGGAGATATCTTGGTTTTCCTGGGGTTTCAAGCTGAGATATGCATTTTCTGCGATAATCTTGGTGAGACTTCTGTCCGAAGTATGCAGAATCATCGGGATCGCTCTTTTCGAGCTATTTAATGCGAGGAACACGTTTTCTGGCGTTTTCACCACTCCACAGTGCGTTTGATATGTAGAGCCGCCGATAACTTGGTTTTCGTGGGGTTTCCAGCTGAAATATGCATTTTGTGCGATAATATTGGGGAGACTTCAGACAGAAGTATGCAGAATCATCGAGATCACACTTTTCGAGCTATTTAATGCGAGAAACACGTTATCTGGTGTTTTCTCCACTCCACAGTGCGTTTGATATGCAGAACCAGCGATATCTTGGCTTTCGTTGGGTTTCAAGCTGAGATATGCATTTTTTACGATAATCTTGGTGAGACTTCTGTCCGAAGTATGCAGAAAAATCGAGAGCGCTCTTTTCGAGCTATTTAATGCGAGAAACACGTTTTCTGGGGTTTTCACCACACCTCTGTTCGTTGGATATGCAGAACCGGAGATATCTTGGTTTTCGTCGGGTTTCAAGTTGAGATATGCATTTTCTACGATAATCTTGGTGAAACATCTGTCCGAAGTATGCAGAATCATCAAGATCGCTCTTTTCGAGCTATTTAATGCGAAAAAACAAGTTTTCTGGTGTTTTCACCACTCCACAGTGCGTTTGATATGCAGAACCGGCGACATCTTGGATTTCGTCGGGGTTCAAGCTGAGATATGCAATTCCTGCGATAATCTTGGTGAGACTTCTGTCCGAAGTATGCTGAATCATCGAGATCGCTCGTTTCGAGCTATTTAATGCGAGAAACACGTTATCTGGTGTTTTCTCCACTCCACAGTGCGTATGATGTGCAGAACCAACGATATCCTGCTTTTCGTGGGGTTTCAAGCTCAGATATGCATTTTGTGCGATAATATTGGGGAGACTTCAGACAGAAGTATGCAGAATCATTGAGATCACACTTTTCGAGCTATTTAATGCGAGAAACACGTTATCTGGGGTTTTCACTACTCCACAGTTGGTTTGATATGCAGAACCGGAGATAATTTGGTTTTCGTGGGGTTTCAAGCTGAGATATGCATTTTCTGCGATAATCTTGGTGAGAGTTCTGTCCGTAGTATGCAGAATCATCGCGATCGCTCTTATCGAGCTATTTAATGCGAGAAACACGTTATCTGGTGTTTTCAGCACTCCACAGTGCGTTTGATATGCAGAACCGGCGACATCTTGATGTTCGTGAGGTTTCAAGCTGAGATATGCATTTTCTGCGATAATATTGGTGAGACTTCTGTCCGAAGTATGCAGAATCATCTAGATCGCTCGTTTGGAGCTATTTAATGCGAGAAACACGTTATCTGGTGTTTTCACCACTCCACAGTGCGTTTGATATGCAGAACCGGCGACATCTTGATTTTCGTGGTGTTTCCAGCTGGGATATGCATTTTCTGCGATAATCTTGGTGAGACTTCTGTCCGAAGTATGCAGAATCATCGGGATCGCTCTTTTCGAGCTATTTAATGCGAGGAACACGTTTTCTGGCGTTTTCACCACTCCACAGTGCGTTTGATATGTAGAGCCGCCGATAACTTGGTTTTCGTGGGGTTTCCAGCTGAAATATGCATTTTGTGCGATAATATTGGGGAGACTTCAGACAGAAGTATGCAGAATCATCGAGATCACACTTTTCGAGCTATTTAATGCGAGAAACACGTTATCTGGTGTTTTCACTACTCCACAGTTGGTTTGATATGCAGAACCGGAGATAATTTGGTTTTCGTGGGGTTTCAAGCTGAGATATGCATTTTCTGCGATAATCTTGGTGAGACTTCTGTCCGTAGTATGCAGAATCATCGCGATCGCTCTTATCGAGCTATTTAATGCGAGAAACACGTTATCTGGTGTTTTCAGCACTCCACAGTGCGTTTGATATGCAGAACCGGCGACATCTTGATGTTCGTGAGGTTTCAAGCTGAGATATGCATTTTCTGCGATAATATTGGTGAGACTTCTGTCCGAAGTATGCAGAATCATCGATATCGCTCTTTTAGAGCTATTTAATGCGAGCAACACGTTATGTGGTGTATTCACCACTCCACAGTACGTTAGACATGCAGAACCGGAGGTATCTTCGTTTCGGTCGGGTTTCAAGCTGAGGTATGCATTTTCTACGACAATATTGGTGCGACCTCTGTCAGAAGTATGCAGAACCTTCGAGAACGCTCTTTTCGAGCTACTTAATGCGAGAAACACGTTTTCTGGTGTTTTCACCACCCCACAGTGCGTTTGATATGCAGAACCGGCGACATCGTGGTTTTCGTCGGGTTTCAAGCTGAGATATGCATTTTCTGCGATAATATTGGTGAGACTTCTGTCCGAAGTATGCAGAATCATCGATATCGCTCTTTTCGAGCTATTTAATGCGAGAAACACGTTGTCTGGTGTTTTGACCACTCCACAGTGCGTTTGATATGTAGAGCCGCCGATAACTTGGTTTTCGTGGGGTTTCCAGCTGAAATATGCATTTTCTGCGATAATCTTGGTGTTTCATCTATGAGAAGTATGCAGAATCATCGAGAACGCTCCTTTCGAGCTAGTTAATGCGAGAGACACGTTAACTGGTGTTTTCACCACTCCACAGTGCGTATGATGTGCAGAACCGACGATATCCTGGTTTTCGTGGGGTTTCAAGCTCAGATATGCATTTTCTGCGATAATATTGGTGAGACTTCAGACGGAAGTATGCAGAATCATCTAGATCACTCTTTTCGAGCTATTTAATGCGAGAAACACGTTATCCGGTGTTTTCACCACTCCACAGTGGGTTTGATATGCAGAACTGGCGACATCTTGGATTTCGTCGGGATTCAAGCTGAGATATGCATTTTCTACGATAATCTTGATGAGACTTCTGTCAGAAGTTTGCAGAATCATCTAGATCGCTCGTTTCGAGATATTTAATGCGAAAAAACAAGTTTTCTGGTGTTTTCACCACTCCACAGTGCGTCTGATATGCAGAACCGGCGATATCTTGGTTTTCGTGGGGTTTCCAGCTGAGACATACATTTTCTGCGATAATCTTGGTGAGTCTTCTGTCAGAAGTATGCAGAATCTTCGAGATGGCTCTATTCGAGCTATTTAATGCGAGAAACACGTTATCTGGTTGTTTTCACCACTCCACAGTGCGTTTGATATGCAGAACCGGCGACATCTTGATTTTCGTGGGGTTTCTAGCTGAGATATGCATTTTCTGCGAAAATATTGGTGAGACTTCTGTCCGAAGTATGCGGAGTCATCGAGATCGTACTTTTCGAGCTATTTAATGCGAGAAACACGTTTTCTGGGGTTTTCACCACTTCACAGTTGGTTTGATATGCAGAACCGGCGATGTTTGGTTTTCGTCGGGTTTCAAGCTGAGGTATGCAATTCCTGCGATAATCTTGGTGAGACTTCTGTCCGAAGTATGCTGAATCATCGAGATCGCTCGTTTCGAGCTATTTAATGCGAGAAACACGTTATCTGGTGTTTTCTCCACTCCACAGTGCGTATGATGTGCAGAACCAACGATATCCTGCTTTTCGTGGGGTTTCAAGCTCAGATATGCATTTTGTGCGATAATATTGGAGAGACTTCAGACAGAAGTATGCAGAATCATCGATATCGCTCTTTTCGAGCTACTTAATGCGAGAAACACGTTTTCTGGTGTTTTCACCACCCCACAGTGCGTTTGATATGCAAAACCGGAGATATCTTGGTTTTCGTGGGGTTTCAAGCTGAGATATGCATTTTCTGCAATAATCTTGTTGAGACTTCTGTCCGAAGTATGCAGAAAAATCGAGAGCGCTCTTTTCGAGCTATTTAATGCGAGAAACACGTTTTCTGGGGTTTTCACCACACCTCTGTTCGTTGGATATGCAGAACCGGAGATATCTTGGTTTTCCTGGGGTTTCAAGCTGAGATATGCATTTTCTGCGACAATCTTGGTGAGACTTCAGTCCGAAGTATGCAGAATCATCGGGATCACTCTTATCGAGCTATTTAATGCGAGAAACACGTTTTCTGGCGATTTCACCACACCACTGTTCGGTGGACATGCAGAACCGGAGATATCTTGGTTTTCGTGGGGTGTCAAGCTGAAATATGCATTTTCTGCGATAATCTTGGTGAGACTTCTGTCCGATGTATGCAGAAACATCGAGATCGATCTTTTCGAGCTATTTAATGCGAGAAACACGTTATCCGGTGTTTTCACCACTCCACAGTGGGTTTGATATGCAGAACCGGCGACATCTTGATTTTCGTGGGGTTTCTATCTGAGATATGCATTTTCTGCGAAAATATTGGTGAGACTTCTGTCCGAAGTATGCAGAGTCATCGAGATCGTACTTTTCGAGCTATTTAATGCGAGAAACACGTTTTCTGGGGTTTTCACCACTCCACAGTTGGTTTGATATGCAGAACCGGCGATGTTTGGTTTTCGTCGGGTTTCAAGTTGAGATATGCATTTTCTACGATAATCTTGGAGAAACATCTGTCCGAAGTATGCAGAATCATCAAGATCGCTCTTTTCGAGCTATTTAATGCGAAAAAACAAGTTTTCTGGTGTTTTCACCACTCCACAGTGCGTTTGATATGCAGAACCGGCGACATCTTGGATTTCGTCGGGGTTCAAGCTGAGATATGCAATTCCTGCGATAATCTTGGTGAGAAATCTGTCCGAAGTATGCTTAATCATCGAGATCGCTCGTTTCCAGCTATTTAATGCGAGAAACACGTTATCTGGTGTTTTCACCACTCCACAGTGCGTGTGATATGCAGAACCGACGATATCCTGGTTTTCGTGGGGTTTCAAGCTCAGATGTGCATTTTCTGCGATAATCTTGGTGAGAAATCTGTCCGAAGTATGCTTAACCATCGAGATCGCTCGTTTCCAGCTATTTAATGCGAGAAACACGTTATCTGGTGTTTTCACCACTCCACAGTTGGTTTGATATGCAGAACCGGCGATGTTTGGTTTTCGTCGGGTTTCAAGTTGAGATATGCTTTTTCTACGATAATCTTGGTGAAACATCTGTCCGAAGTATGCAGAAACATCAAGAGCGCTCTTTTCGAGCTATTTAATGCGAGAAACACGTTTTCTGGGGTTTTCACCACACCACAGTTCGTTGGATGTGCAGAACCGGAGATATCTTGGTTTTCGCGGGGTTTCTAGCAGAGATATGCATTTTCTGCGATAATCATGGAGAGACTTCTGTCCG
The DNA here is from genome assembly GCA_951804975.1 of Anthophora plumipes. Lineage (NCBI taxonomy): Eukaryota > Metazoa > Arthropoda > Insecta > Hymenoptera > Apidae > Anthophora > Anthophora plumipes. Next base: position 8,293 of record CATORF010000749.1, read on the forward strand.
AATTAGGCTGAATCATCGAGATCGCTCTTTTCGAGCTAGTTAATGCGAGAAAAACCTTGTCAGGGGTTTTCACCACTCCACAGTGCGTTTGATATGCAGAACCAGCGATATCTTGGCTTTCGTTGGGTTTCAAGCTGAGATATGCATTTTTTACGATAATCTTGGTGAGACTTCTGTCCGAAGTATGCAGAATCATCGAGATCGCTCTTTTCGAGCTATTTGATGCGAGAAACACGTTAACTGGTGTTTCCACCACTCCACAGTGCGTTTGATATGCAGAACCGGCGACATCTTGGATTTCGTCGGGGTTCAAGCTGAGATATGCATTTTCTACGATAATCTTGGTGAGACTTCTGTCAGAAGTATGCAGAATCATCGGGATCGCTTTTTTCGAGATATCTAATGCGAGAAACACGTTATCTGGTGTTTTCACCACTCCGCAGTGCGTTTGATATGTAGAACCAGCGATATCTGGGTTTTCGTGGGGTTTCAAGCTGAGATATGCATTTTCTGCGATAATCTTGGTGAGACTTCTGTCCGAAGTATGCAGAAACATCGAGAGCGCTCTTTTCGAGCTATTTAATGCGAGAAACACGTCTTCTGGGGTTTTCACCACACCACAGTTCGTTGGATATGCAGAACCGGAGATATCTTGGTTTTCGTGGGGTTTCAAGCTGAGATATGCATTTTCTGCAATAATCTTGTTGAGACTTCTGTCCGAAGTATGCAGAAAAATCGAGAGCGCTCTTTTCGAGCTATTTAATGCGAGAAACACGTTTTCTGGGGTTTTCACCACACCACTGTTCGTTGGATATGCAGAACCGGAGATATCTTGGTTTTCGTAGGGTTTCAAGCTGAAATATGCATTTTCTGCGATAATCTTGGTGAGACTTCTGTCCGATGTATGCAGAATCATCGAGATCGCTCTTTTCGAGCTATTTAATGCGAGAGACACGTTAACTGGTGTTTTCACCACTCCACAGTGCGTATGATGTGCAGAACCGACGATATCCTGGTTTTCGTGGGGTTTCAAGCTCAGATATGCATTTTCTGCGATAATATTGGTGAGACTTCAGACAGAAGTATGCAGAATCATCTAGATCACTCTTTTCGAGCTATTTAATGCGAGAAACACGTTATCCGATGTTTTCACCACTCCACAGTGGGTTTGATATGCAGAACTGGCGACATCTTGGATTTCGTCGGGTTTCAAGCTGAGATATGCATTTTCTACGATAATCTTGATGAGACTTCTGTCAGAAGTTTGCAGAATCATCTAGATCGCTCGTTTCGAGATATTTAATGCGAAAAAACAAGTTTTCTGGTGTTTTCACCACTCCACAGTGCGTCTGATATGCAGAACCGGCGATATCTTGGTTTTCGTGGGGTTTCCAGCTGAGACATACATTTTCTGCGATGATCTTGGTGAGTCTTCTGTCAGAAGTATGCAGAATCTTCGATATCGCTCTATTCGAGCTATTTAATGCGAGAAACACGTTATCTGGTGTTTTCACTACTCCACAGTTGGTTTGATATGCAGAACCGGAGATAATTTGGTTTTCGTGGGGTTTCAAGCTGAGATATGCATTTTCTGCGATAATCTTGGTGAGACTTCTGTCCGTAGTATGCAGAATCATCGCGATCGCTCTTATCGAGCTATTTAATGCGAGAAACACGTTATCTGGTGTTTTCAGCACTCCACAGTGCGTTTGATATGCAGAACCGGCGACATCTTGATGTTCGTGAGGTTCCAAGCTGAGATATGCATTTTCTGCGATAATATTGGTGATACTTCTGTCCGAAGTATGCAGAATCATCTAGATCGCTCGTTTGGAGCTATTTAATGCGAGAAACACGTTATCTGGTGTTTTCACCACTCCACAGTGCGTTTGATATGCAGAACCGGCGACATCTTGATTTTCGTGGTGTTTCCAGCTGGGATATGCATTTTCTGCGATAATCTTGGTGAGACTTCAGTCAGAAGTATGCAGAAAAATCGAGAGCGCTCTTTTCGAGCTATTTAATGCGAGAAACACGTTTTCTGGGGTTTTCACCACACCTCTGTTCGTTGGATATGCAGAACCGGAGATATCTTGGTTTTCCTGGGGTTTCAAGCTGAGATATGCATTTTCTGCGATAATCTTCGTGAGACTTCTGTCCGAAGTATGCAGAATCATCGGGATCGCTCTTTTCGAGCTATTTAATGCGAGGAACACGTTTTCTGGCGTTTTCACCACTCCACAGTGCGTTTGATATGTAGAGCCGCCGATAACTTGGTTTTCGTGGGGTTTCCAGCTGAAATATGCATTTTGTGCGATAATATTGGGGAGACTTCAGACAGAAGTATGCAGAATCATCGAGATCACACTTTTCGAGCTATTTAATGCGAGAAACACGTTATCTGGTGTTTTCACTACTCCACAGTTGGTTTGATATGCAGAACCGGAGATAATTTGGTTTTCGTGGGGTTTCAAGCTGAGATATGCATTTTCTGCGATAATCTTGGTGAGACTTCTGTCCGTAGTATGCAGAATCATCGCGATCGCTCTTATCGAGCTATTTAATGCGAGAAACACGTTATCTGGTGTTTTCAGCACTCCACAGTGCGTTTGATATGCAGAACCGGCGACATCTTGATGTTCGTGAGGTTTCAAGCTGAGATATGCATTTTCTGCGATAATATTGGTGAGACTTCTGTCCGAAGTATGCAGAATCATCGATATCGCTCTTTTAGAGCTATTTAATGCGAGCAACACGTTATGTGGTGTATTCACCACTCCACAGTACGTTAGACATGCAGAACCGGAGGTATCTTCGTTTCGGTCGGGTTTCAAGCTGAGGTATGCATTTTCTACGACAATATTGGTGAGACCTCTGTCAGAAGTATGCAGAACCTTCGAGAACGCTCTTTTCGAGCTACTTAATGCGAGAAACACGTTTTCTGGTGTTTTCACCACCCCACAGTGCGTTTGATATGCAGAACCGGCGAAATCGTGGTTTTCGTCGGGTTTCAAGCTGAGATATGCATTTTCTGCGATAATATTGCTGAGACTTCTGTCCGAAGTATGCAGAATCATCGATATCGCTCTTTTCGAGCTATTTAATGCGAGAAACACGTTGTCTGGTGTTTTGACCACTCCACAGTGCGTCTGATATGCAGAACCGGCGATATCTTGGTTTTCGTGGGGTTTCCAGCTGAGACATAGATTTTCTGCGATAATCTTGGTGAGTCTTCTGTCAGAAGTATGCAGAATCTTCGAGATCGCTCTATTCGAGCTATTTAATGCGAGAAACACGTTATCTGGTTGTTTTCACCACTCCACAGTGCGTTTGATATGCAGAACCGGCGACATCTTGATTTTCGTGGGGTTTCTAGCTGAGATATGCATTTTCTGCGAAAATATTGGTGAGTCTTCTGTCCGAAGTATGCAGAGTCATCGAGATCGTACTTTTCGAGCTATTTAATGCGAGAAACACGTTTTCTGGGGTTTTCACCACTCCACAGTTGGTTTGATATGCAGAACCGGCGATGTTTGGTTTTCGTCGGGTTTCAAGTTGAGATATGCATTTTCTACGATAATCTTGGTGAAACATCTGTCCGAAGTATGCAGAATCATCAAGATCGCTCTTTTCGAGCTATTTAATGCGAAAAAACAAGTTTTCTGGTGTTTTCACCACTCCACAGTGCGTTTGATATGCAGAACCGGCGACATCTTGGATTTCGTCGGGGTTCAAGCTGAGATATGCAATTCCTGCGATAATCTTGGTGAGACTTCTGTCCGAAGTATGCTGAATCATCGAGATCGCTCGTTTCGAGCTATTTAATGCGAGAAACACGTTATCTGGTGTTTTCTCCACTCCACAGTGCGTATGATGTGCAGAACCAACGATATCCTGCTTTTCGTGGGGTTTCAAGCTCAGATATGCATTTTGTGCGATAATATTGGGGAGACTTCAGACAGAAGTATGCAGAATCATCGAGATCACACTTTTCGAGCTATTTAATGCGAGAAACACGTTATCTGGGGTTTTCACTACTCCACAGTTGGTTTGATATGAAGAACCGGAGATAATTTGGTTTTCGTGGGGTTTCAAGCTGAGATATGCATTTTCTGCGATAATCTTGGTGAGACTTCTGTCCGTAGTATGCAGAATCATCGCGATCGCTCTTATCGAGCTATTTAATGCGAGAAACACGTTATCTGGTGTTTTCAGCACTCCACAGTGCGTTTGATATGCAGAACCGGCGACATCTTGATGTTCGTGAGGTTTCAAGCTGAGATATGCATTTTCTGCGATAATATTGGTGAGACTTCTGTCCGTAGTATGCAGAATCATCGCGATCGCTCTTATCGAGCTATTTAATGCGAGAAACACGTTATCTGGTGTTTTCACCACTCCACAGTTGGTTTGATATGCAGAACCGGCGATGTTTGGTTTTCGACGGGTTTCAAGTTGAGATATGCTTTTTCTACGATAATCTTGGTGAAACATCTGTCCGAAGTATGCAGAAACATCAAGAGCGCTCTTTTCGAGCTATTTAATGCGAGAAACACGTTTTCTGGGGTTTTCACCACACCACAGTTCGTTGGATGTGCAGAACCGGAGATATCTTGGTTTTCGCGGGGTTTCTAGCAGAGATATGCATTTTCTGCGATAATCATGGAGAGACTTCTGTCCGAATTAGGCTGAATCATCGAGATCGCTCTTTTCGAGCTAGTTAATGCGAGAAAAACCTTGTCAGGGGTTTTCACCACTCCACAGTGCGTTTGATATGCAGAACCAGCGATATCTTGGCTTTCGTTGGGTTTCAAGCTGAGATATGCATTTTTTACGATAATCTTGGTGAGACTTCTGTCCGAAGTATGCAGAATCATCGAGATCGCTCTTTTCGAGCTATTTGATGCGAGAAACACGTTAACTGGTGTTTCCACCACTCCACAGTGCGTTTGATATGCAGAACCGGCGACATCTTGGATTTCGTCGGGGTTCAAGCTGAGATATGCATTTTCTACGATAATCTTGGTGAGACTTCTGTCAGAAGTATGCAGAATCATCGGGATCGCTTTTTTCGAGATATCTAATGCGAGAAACACGTTATCTGGTGTTTTCACCACTCCGCAGTGCGTTTGATATGTAGAACCAGCGATATCTGGGTTTTCGTGGGGTTTCAAGCTGAGATATGCATTTTCTGCGATAATCTTGGTGAGACTTCTGTCCGAAGTATGCAGAAACATCGAGAGCGCTCTTTTCGAGCTATTTAATGCGAGAAACACGTCTTCTGGGGTTTTCACCACACCACAGTTCGTTGGATATGCAGAACCGGAGATATCTTGGTTTTCGTGGGGTTTCAAGCTGAGATATGCATTTTCTGCAATAATCTTGTTGAGACTTCTGTCCGAAGTATGCAGAAAAATCGAGAGCGCTCTTTTCGAGCTATTTAATCCGAGAAACACGTTTTCTGGGGTTTTCACCACACCACTGTTCGTTGGATATGCAGAACCGGAGATATCTTGGTTTTCGTAGGGTTTCAAGCTGAAATATGCATTTTCTGCGATAATCTTGGTGAGACTTCTGTCCGATGTATGCAGAATCATCGAGATCGCTCTTTTCGAGCTATTTAATGCGAGAGACACGTTAACTGGTGTTTTCACCACTCCACAGTGCGTATGATGTGCAGAACCGACGATATCCTGGTTTTCGTGGGGTTTCAAGCTCAGATATGCATTTTCTGCGATAATATTGGTGAGACTTCAGACAGAAGTATGCAGAATCATCTAGATCACACTTTTCGAGCTATTTAATGCGAGAAACACGTTATCCGGTGTTTTTACCACTCCACAGTGGGTTTGATATGCAGAACTGGCGACATCTTGGATTTCGTCGGGTTTCAAGCTGAGATATGCATTTTCTACGATAATCTTGATGAGACTTCTGTCAGAAGTTTGCAGAATCATCTAGATCGCTCGTTTCGAGATATTTAATGCGAAAAAACAAGTTTTCTGGTGTTTTCACCACTCCACAGTGCGTCTGATATGCAGAACCGGCGATATCTTGGTTTTCGTGGGGTTTCCAGCTGAGACATACATTTTCTGCGATAATCTTGGTGAGTCTTCTGTCAGAAGTATGCAGAATCTTCGAGATCGCTCTATTCGAGCTATTTAATGCGAGAAACACGTTATCTTGTGTTTTCAGCACTCCACAGTGCGTTTGATATGCAGAACCGGCGACATCTTGATGTTCGTGAGGTTTCAAGCTGAGATATGCATTTTCTGCGATAATATTGGTGAGACTTCTGTCCGTAGTATGCAGAATCATCGCGATCGCTCTTATCGAGCTATTTAATGCGAGAAACACGTTATCTGGTGTTTTCACCACTCCACAGTTGGTTTGATATGCAGAACCGGCGATGTTTGGTTTTCGTCGGGTTTCAAGTTGAGATATGCTTTTTCTACGATAATCTTGGTGAAACATCTGTCCGAAGTATGCAGAATCATCTAGATCGCTCGTTTGGAGCTATTTAATGCGAGAAACACGTTATCTGGTGTTTTCACCACTCCACAGTGCGTTTGATATGCAGAACCGGCGACATCTTGATTTTCGTGGTGTTTCCAGCTGGGATATGCATTTTCTGCGATAATCTTGGTGAGACTTCAGTCAGAAGTATGCAGAAAAATCGAGAGCGCTCTTTTCGAGCTATTTAATGCGAGATACACGTTTTCTGGGGTTTTCACCACACCTCTGTTCGTTGGATATGCAGAACCGGAGATATCTTGGTTTTCCTGGGGTTTCAAGCTGAGATATGCATTTTCTGCGATAATCTTGGTGAGACCTCTGTCCGAAGTATGCAGAATCATCGGGATCGCTCTTTTCGAGCTATTTAATGCGAGGAACACGTTTTCTGGCGTTTTCACCACTCCACAGTGCGTTTGATATGTAGAGCCGCCGATAACTTGGTTTTCGTGGGGTTTCCAGCTGAAATATGCATTTTGTGCGATAATATTGGGGAGACTTCAGACAGAAGTATGCAGAATCATCGAGATCACACTTTTCGAGCTATTTAATGCGAGAAACACGTTATCTGGTGTTTTCACTACTCCACAGTTGGTTTGATATGCAGAACCGGAGATAATTTGGTTTTCGTGGGGTTTCAAGCTGAGATATGCATTTTCTGCGATAATCTTGGTGAGACTTCTGTCCGTAGTATGCAGAATCATCGCGATCGCTCTTATCGAGCTATTTAATGCGAGAAACACGTTATCTGGTGTTTTCAGCACTCCACAGTGCGTTTGATATGCAGAACCGGCGACATCTTGATGTTCGTGAGGTTTCAAGCTGAGATATGCATTTTCTGCGATAATATTGGTGAGACTTCTGTCCGAAGTATGCAGAATCATCGATATCGCTCTTTTAGAGCTATTTAATGCGAGCAACACGTTATGTGGTGTATTCACCACTCCACAGTACGTTAGACATGCAGAACCGGAGGTATCTTCGTTTCGGTCGGGTTTCAAGCTGAGGTATGCATTTTCTACGACAATATTGGTGAGACCTCTGTCAGAAGTATGCAGAACCTTCGAGAACGCTCTTTTCGAGCTACTTAATGCGAGAAACACGTTTTCTGGTGTTTTCACCACCCCACAGTGCGTTTGATATGCAAAACCGGAGATATCTTGGTTTTCGTGGGGTTTCAAGCTGAGATATGCATTTTCTGCAATAATCTTGTGGAGACTTCTGTCCGAAGTATGCAGAAAAATCGAGAGCGCTCTTATCGAGCTATTTAATGCGAGAAACACGTTATCTGGTTGTTTTCACTACTCCACAGTGGGTTTGATATGCAGAACCGGCGACATCTTAATTTTCGTGATGTTTCTAGCTGAGATAGGCATTTTCAGCGATAATATTGGTGAGACTTCTGTCCGATGTATGCAGAAACATCGAGATCGATCTTTTCGAGCTATTTAATGCGAGAAACACGTTATCCGGTGTTTTCACCACTCCACAGTGGGTTTGATATGCAGAACCGGCGACATCTTGATTTTCGTGGGGTTTCTAGCTGAGATATGCATTTTCTGCGAAAATATTGGTGAGACTTCTGTCCGAAGTATGCAGAGTCATCGAGATCGTACTTTTCGAGCTATTTAATGCGAGAAACACGTTTTCTGGGGTTTTCACCACTCCACAGTTGGTTTGATATGCAGAACCGGCGATGTTTGGTTTTCGTCGGGTTTCAAGTTGAGATATGCATTTTCTACGATAATCTTGGAGAAACATCTGTCCGAAGTATGCAGAATCATCAAGATCGCACTTTTCGAGCTATTTAATGCGAAAAAACAAGTTTTCTGGTGTTTTCACCACTCCACAGTGCGTTTGATATGCAGAACCGGCGACATCTTGGATTTCGTCGGGGTTCAAGCTGCGATATGCAATTCCTGCGATAATCTTGGTGAGAAATCTGTCCGAAGTATGCTTAATCATCGAGATCGCTCGTTTCCAGCTATTTAATGCGAGAAACACGTTATCTGGTGTTTTCACCACTCCACAGTGCGTGTGATATGCAGAACCGACGATATCCTGGTTTTCGTGGGGTTTCAAGCTCAGATGTGCATTTTCTGCGATAATCTTGGTGAGAAATCTGTCCGAAGTATGCTTAATCATCGAGATCGCTCGTTTCCAGCTATTTAATGCGAGAAACACGTTATCTGGTGTTTTCACCACTCCACAGTTGGTTTGATATGCAGAACCAGCGATGTTTGGTTTTCGTCGGGTTTCAAGCTGAGATATGCATTTTCTGCAATAATCTTGTTGAGACTTCTGTCCGAAGTATGCAGAAAAATCGAGAGCGCTCTTTTCGAGCTATTTAATGCGAGAAACACGTTTTCTGGGGTTTTCACCACACCACTGTTCGTTGGATATGCAGAACCGGAGATATCTTGGTTTTCGTGGGGTTTCAAGCTGAAATATGCATTTTCTGCGATAATCTTGGTGAGACTTCTGTCCGATGTATGCAGAATCATCGAGATCGCTCTTTTCGAGCTATTTAATGCGAGAAACACGTTGTCTGGTGTTTTCACAACTCCACAGTTGGATTGATATGCAGAACCGGCGATATCTGGGTTTTCGTGGGGTTTCAAGCTGAGATATGCATTTTTTACGATAATCTTGGTGAGACTTCTGTCCGAAGTATGCTTAATCATCGAGATCGCTCGTTTCGAGCTATTTAATGGGAGAAACACGATATCTGGAGTTTTCACCACTCCACAGTGCGTATGATATGCAGAACCGGCGAAATCTTGGTTTTCGTAGGGTTTCAAGCTGAGATATGCATTTTCTGCGATAATCTTGGTGAGACTTCTGTCCGAAGTATGCTGAATCATCGAGATCGCTCTTTTCGAGCTAGTTAGTGCGAGAAACACGATATCTGTAATTTTCACCACTCCACAGTTGGTTTGATATGCAGATCCGGCCATATCTTGGTTTTCGTGGGGTTTCAAGCTGAGATATGCGTTTTCTACGATAATCTTGGTGAGACTTCTATCAGAAGTAAGCAGAATCATCGAGATCCCTCTTTTCGAGCTCTTTAATGCGAGAAACACGTTATCTGGTGTTTTCACCTCTCCACAGTGCGTTTGATATGCAGAACCGGCGACATCTTGGCTTTCGTCGGGTATCAACCTGAGATATGCATTTTCTGCGATAATCTTGGTGAGACTTCAGTCAGAAGTATGCTTAATCATCGTGATCGCTCGTTTCTAGCTATTTAATGCGAGAAACACGTTATCTGGTGTTTTCACCACTCCACAGTGCGTTTGATATGCAGAACCGGCGACATCATGGCTGTCGTCGGGCATCAAGCTGAGATATGCATTTCCTGCGATAATCTTGGTGACACATCAGTCAGAAGTTTGCAGAATCATCGAGATCGCTGTTTTCGAGCTATTTAATGGAGAAACACATTATCTGGTGTATTGACCACTCCACAGTGCGTTTGATATGCGGAACCGGCGCCATCTTGATTTTCGTGACGTTTCTAGCTGAGATATGCATTTTCTGCGATAATATTGGTGAGACTTCAGTCAGAAGTATGCAGAATCATCTAGATCGTTCGTTTCGAGCTGTTTAATGCGAGAAACACGTTATCTGGTGTTTCCACCACTCCACAGTGCGTTTGATATGCAGAACCGGCGACATCATGGCTGTCGTCGGGCATCAAGCTGAGATATGCATTTTCTGCGATAATCTTTGTGTTTCATCAATGAGAACTATACAGAACCATCCAGAACGCACTTTTCGAGCTAGTTAATGCGAGTAACACGTTATCTGGTGTTTTCACCACTCCACAGTGCGTTTGATATGCAGAACCGGCGACATCATGGCTGTCGTCGGGCATCAAGCTGAGATATGCATTTTCTGCGATAATCTTTGTGTTTCATCAATGAGAAGTATGCAGAACCATCCAGAACGCACTTTTCGAGCTAGTTAATGCGAGTAACACTTTTTCTGGTGTTTTCACCACTCCACAGTGCGTCTGATATGCAGAACCGGCGATATCTTGGTTTTCGTGGGGTTTCCAGCTGAGATATGCATTTTCTACGATAATCGTGGTGAGACTTCATTCAGAAGTATGCAGAATCATCTAGATCGCTCTTGTCGAGCTATTTAATGCAAAAAAACAAGTTTCCCGGTGTTTTCAACATTCCACAGTGCGTTTGATATGCAGAACTGGCGATATCTTGATTTTCGTGCTGTTTCCAGCTGAGATATGCATTTTCTGCGATAATCTTGGTGAGTCTTCTGTCAGAAGTATGCAGAATCATCTAGATTGCACTTTTCGAGCCATTTAATGCGAGAAACACGTTTTCTGGTGTATTCACCACTCCACAGAGCGTTTGATATGCAGAACCGGCGATATCTTGATATTCGTGGTGTTTCCAGCTGAGATATGCATTTTCTGCGATAATAGTGGTGACACATCAGTCAGAAGTATGCAGAATCTTCGAGAACGCTCTTTTCGAGCTACTTAATGCGAGAAACACGTTTTCTGGTGTATTCACCACTCCACAGTACGTTTGTCATGCAGAACCGAAGATATCCTGGTTTCGGCCGGGTTTCAAGCTGAGACATGCATTTTCTGCGATAATCTTGGTGATTCTTCTGTCAGAAGTATGTAGAATCTTCGAGTACGCTCTTTTCGAGCTGTTTAATGCGAGAAACACGTTATCTGGTGTTTTCACCACTCCACAGTGCGTTTGATATGCAGAACCGGCGACATCTTGGCTTTCGTCGGGTATCAAGCTGGGATATGCATTTTCTACGATAATCTTGGTGAGACTTCTGTCAGAAGTATGCAGAATCATCGGGATCGCTCTTTTCGAGCTATTTAATGCGAGAAACTCGTTATCTGGTTGTTTTCACCACTCCACAGTGCGTTTGATATGCAGAACCGGCGTCATCTTGATTTTCGTGAGGTTTCAAGGTGAGATATGCATTTTCTGCGATAATCTTGGTGAGACTTCTGTCCGAAGTATGCAGAATCATCTAGATCGCTCTTTTCGAGCTATTTAATGCGAGAAACACGTTGTCTGGTGTTTTCACAACTCCACAGTTGGATTGATATGCAGAACCGGCGATATCTGGGTTTTCGTGGGGTTTCAAGCTGAGATATGCATTTTTTACGATAATCTTGGTGAGACTTCTGTCCGAAGTATGCTTAATCATCGAGATCGCTCGTTTCGAGCTATTTAATGCGAGAAACACGATATCTGGAGTTTTCACCACTCCACAGTGCGTATGATATGCAGAACCGGCGAAATCTTGGTTTTCGTAGGGCTTCAAGCTGAGATATGCATTTTCTGCGATAATCTTGGTGAGACTTCTGTCCGCAGTATGCTGAATCATCGAGATCGCTCTTTTCGAGCTAGTTAGTGCGAGAAACACGATATCTGTAATTTTCACCACTCCACAGTTGGTTTGATATGCAGATCCGGCCATATCTTGGTTTTCGTGGGGTTTCAAGCTGAGATATGTGTTTTCTACGATAATCTTGGTGAGACTTCTATCTGAAGTAAGCAGAATCATCGAGATCCCTCTTTTCGAGCTCTTTAATGCGAGAAACACGTTATCTGGTGTTTTCACCTCTCCACAGTGCGTTTGATATGCAGAACCGGCGACATCTTGGCTTTCGTCGGGTATCAACCTGAGATATGCATTTTCTGCGATAATCTTGGTGAGACTTCAGTCAGAAGTATGCTTAATTATCGTGATCGCTCGTTTCTAGCTATTTAATGCGAGAAACACGTTATCTGGTGTTTTCACCACTCCACAGTGCGTTTGATATGCAGAACCTGCGACATCATGGCTGTCGTCGGGCATCAAGCTGAGATATGCATTTTCTGCGATAATCTTGGTGACACATCAGTCAGAAGTTTGCAGAATCATCGAGATCGCTCTTTTCGAGCTATTTAATGGAGAAACACGTTATCTGGTGTATTGACCACTCCACAGTGCGTTTGATATGCGGAACCGGCGCCATCTTGATTTTCGTGAGGTTTCAAGCTGAGATATGCATTTTCTGCGATAATATTGGTGAGAGTTCAGTCAGAAGTATGCAGGATCATCTAGATCGCTCGTTTCGAGCTATTTAATGCGAGAAATACGTTGTCTGGTTGTTTTCACCACTCCACGGTGCGTTTGATATGCAGAACCGGCGACATCTTGATTTTCGTGACGTTTCTAGCTGAGATATGCATTTTCTGCGATAATATTGGTGAGACTTCAGTCAGAAGTATGCAGAATCATCTAGATCGTTCGTTTCGAGCTGTTTAATGCGAGAAACACGTTATCTGGTGTTTCCACCACTCCACAGTGCGTTTGATATGCAGAACCGGCGACATCATGGCTGTCGTCGGGCATCAAGCTGAGATATGCATTTTCTGCGATAATCTTTGTGTTTCATCAATGAGAACTATGCAGAACCATCCAGAACGCACTTTTCGAGCTAGTTAATGCGAGTAACACGTTATCTGGTGTTTCCACCACTCCACAGTGCGTTTGATATGCAGAACCGGCGACATCATGGCTGTCGTCGGGCATCAAGCTGAGATATGCATTTTCTGCGATAATCTTTGTGTTTCATCAATGAGAAGTATGCAGAACCATCCAGAACGCACTTTTCGAGCTAGTTAATGCGAGTAACACTTTTTCTGGTGTTTTCACCACTCCACAGTGCGTCTGATATGCAGAACCGGCGATATCTTGGTTTTCGTGGGGTTTCCAGCTGAGATATGCATTTTCTACGATAATCGTAGTGAGACTTCATTCAGAAGTATGCAGAATCATCTAGATCGCTCTTGTCGAGCTATTTAATGCAAAAAAACAAGTTTCCCGGTGTTTTCAACATTCCACAGTGCGTTTGATATGCAGAACTGGCGATATCTTGATTTTCGTGCTGTTTCCAGCTGAGATATGCATTTTCTGCGATAATCTTGGTGAGTCTTCTGTCAGAAGTATGCAGAATCATCCAGATTGCACTTTTCGAGCCATTTAATGCGAGAAACACGTTTTCTGGTGTATTCACCACTCCACAGAGCGTTTGATATGCAGAACCGGCGATATCTTGATATTCGTGGTGTTTCCAGCTGAGATATGCATTTTCTGCGATAATAGTGGTGAGACATCAGTCAGAAGTATGCAGAATCTTCGAGAACGCTCTTTTCGAGCTAGTTAATGCGAGAAACACGTTTTCTGGTGTATTGACCACTCCACAGTACGTTTGACATGCAGAACCGAAGATATCCTGGTTTCGGCCGGGTTTCAAGCTGAGACATGCATTTTCTGCGATAATCTTGGTGATTCTTCTGTCAGAAGTATGCAGAATCATCGAGTACGCTCTTTTCGAGCTGTTTAATGCGAGAAACACGTTATCTGGTGTTTTCACCACTCCACAGTGCGTTTGATATGCAGAACCGGCGACAACTTGGCTTTCGTCGGGTATCAAGCTGGGATATGCATTTTCTACGATAATCTTGGTGAGACTTCTGTCAGAAGTATGCAGAATCATCGGGAACGCTCTTTTCGAGCTATTTAATGCGAGAAACTCGTTATCTGGTTGTTTTCACCACTCCACAGTGCGTTTGATATGCAGAACCGGCGTCATCTTGATTTTCGCGAGGTTTCAAGGTGAGATATGCATTTTCTGAGATTATCTTGGTGAGACTTCTGTCAGAAGTATGCAGAATCATCGAGATCGCTCTTTTCGAGCTACTTAATTCGAGAAACACGTTATCTGGTGTTTTCGCCACTCCACAGTGCGTTTGACATGCAGAACCGCAGATATCTTGGTTACGTTCGGGATTCAAGCTGAGATATGCATTTTCTGCGATAATCTTCGTGAGACTTCAGTCAGAAGTATGCAGAATCATCTAGATCGCTCTTGTCGAGCTATTTAACGCGAGAAACACGTTATATGGTGTTTTCACCACTCCACAGTGCGTTTGATATGCAGAACGGGCGACATCTTGGCTTTAGTCGGGTATCAAGCTGGGATATGCATTTTCTACGATAATCTTGGTGAGACTTCTGTCAGAAGTATGCAGAATCATCGGGAACGCTCTTTTCGAGCTATTTAATGCGAGAAACTCGTTATCTGGTTGTTTTCACCACTCCACAGTGCGTTTGATATGCAGAACCGGCGTCATCTTGATTTTCGTGAGGTTTCAAGGTGAGATATGCATTTTCTGCGATTATCTTGGTGAGACTTCTGTCAGAAGTATGCAGAATCATCGAGATCGTTCTTTTCGAGCTATTTAATGCGAGAAACTCGTTATCTGGTTGTTTTCACCACTCCACAGTGCGTTTGATATGCAGAACCGGCGTCATCTTGATTTTCGTGAGGTTTCAAGGTGAGATATGCATTTTCTGCGATTATCTTGGTGAGACTTCTGTCAGAAGTATGCAGAATCATCGAGATCGCTCTTTTCGAGCTACTTAATTCGAGAAACACGTTATCTGGTGTTTTCGCCTCTCCACAGTGCGTTTGACATGCAGAACCGCAGATATCTTGGTTACGTTCGGGATTCAAGCTGAGATATGCATTTTCTGCGATAATCTTCGTGAGACTTCAGTCAGAAGTATGCAGAATCATCTAGATCGCTCTTGTCGAGCTATTTAACGCGAGAAACACGTTATATGGTGTTTTCACCACTCCACAGTGCGTTTGATATGCAGAACCAGCGATATCTTGGTTTTCGTGGGGTTTCAAGCTGAGATATGCATTTTTTACGATAATCTTGGTGAGACTTCTGTCCGAAGTATGCTTAATCATCGAGATCCCCCGTTTCGAGCTATTTAATGCGAGAAACACGTCATCTGGTGTTTTCACCACTCCACAGTGCGTCTGATATGCAGAACTGGCGATATCTTGGTTTTGGTGGGGTTTCAATCTGAGATATGCATTTTCTGCGATAATCTTGGTGAGACTTCTGTCCGAAGTATGCTGAAACATCGAGATCGCTCTATTCGAGCTATTTAATGCGGCAAACACGTTATCTGGTGCATTCAGCACTCCACAGTGCGTTTGATATGCAGATCCAGCGATATCTTGGTTTTCGTGGGGTTTCAAGCTGAGATATGCATTTTTTACGATAATCTTGGTGAGACTCCTGTCCGAAGTATGCTTAATCATCGAGATCGCTCGTTTCGAGCTATTTAATGCGAGAAACACGTTATCTGGTGTTTTCACCACTCCACAGTGCGTATGATATGCAGAACCGGCGATATCTTGGTTTTCGTGGGGTTTCAAGCTGAGATATGCATTTTCTGCGATAATCTTGGTGAGACTTCTGTCCGAAGTATGCAGAATCATCGAGTACGCTCTTTTCGAGCTGTTTAATGCGACAAACACGTTATCTGGTGTTTTCACCACTCCACAGTGCGTTTGATATGCAGAACCGGCGACATCTTGGCTTTCGTCGGGTATCAAGCTGGGATATGCATTTTCTACGATAATCTTGGTGAGACTTCTGTCAGAAGTATGCAGAATCATCGGGATCGCTCTTTTCGAGCTATTTAATGCGAGAAACTCGTTATCTGGTTGTTTTCACCACTCCACAGTGCGTTTGATATGCAGAACCGGCGTCATCTTGATTTTCGTGAGGTTTCAAGGTGAGATATGCATTTTCTGCGATAATCTTGGTGAGACTTCTGTCCGAAGTATGCAGAATCATCTAGATCGCTCTTTTCGAGCTATTTAATGCGAGAAACACGTTGTCTGGTGTTTTCACAACTCCACAGTTGGATTGATATGCAGAACCGGCGATATCTGGGTTTTCGTGGGGTTTCAAGCTGAGATATGCATTTTTTACGATAATCTTGGTGAGACTTCTGTCCGAAGTATGCTTAATCATCGAGATCGCTCGTTTCGAGCTATTTAATGCGAGAAACACGATATCTGGAGTTTTCACCACTCCACAGTGCGTATGATATGCAGAACCGGCGAAATCTTGGTTTTCGTAGGGTTTCAAGCTGAGATATGCATTTTCTGTTGATAATCTTGGTGAGACTTCTGTCCGAAGTATGCTGAATCACCGAGATCGCTCTTTTCGAGCTAGTTAGTGCGAGAAACACGATATCTGTAATTTTCACAACTCCACAGTTGGATTGATATGCAGAACCGGCGATATCTGGGTTTTCGTGGGGTTTCAAGCTGAGATATGCATTTTTTACGATAATCTTGGTGATTCTTCTGTCAGAAGTATGCAGAATCATCGAGTACGCTCTTTTCGAGCTGTTTAATGCGAGAAACACGTTATCTGGTGTTTTCACCACTCCACAGTGCGTTTGATATGCAGAACCGGCGACATCTTGGCTTTCGTTGGGTATCAAGCTGGGATATGCATTTTCTACGATAATCTTGGTGAGACTTCTGTCAGAAGGATGCAGAATCATCGGGAACGCTCTTTTCGAGCTATTTAATGCGAGAAACTCGTTATCTGGTTGTTTTCACCACTCCACAGTGCGTTTGATATGCAGAACCGGCGTCATCTTGATTTTCGCGAGGTTTCAAGGTGAGATATGCATTTTCTGAGATTATCTTGGTGAGACTTCTGTCAGAAGTATGCAGAATCATCGAGATCGCTCTTTTCGAGCTACTTAATTCGAGAAACACGTTATCTGGTGTTTTCGCCACTCCACAGTGCCTTTGACATGCAGAACCGCAGATATCTTGGTTACGTTCGGGATTCAAGCTGAGATATGCATTTTCTGCGATAATCTTCGTGAGACTTCAGTGAGAAGTATGCAGAATCATCTAGATCGCTCTTGTCGAGCTATTTAACGCGAGAAACACGTTATATGGTGTTTTCACCACTCCACAGTGCGTTTGATATGCAGAACGGGCGACATCTTGGCTTTAGTCGGGTATCAAGCTGGGATATGCATTTTCTACGATAATCTTGGTGAGACTTCTGTCAGAAGTATGCAGAATCATCGGGAACGCTCTTTTCGAGCTATTTAATGCGAGAAACTCGTTATCTGGTTGTTTTCACCACTCCACAGTGCGTTTGATATGCAGAACCGGCGTCATCTTGATTTTCGCGAGGTTTCAAGGTGAGATATGCATTTTCTGAGATTATCTTGGTGAGACTTCTGTCAGAAGTATGCAGAATCATCGAGATCGCTCTTTTCGAGCTACTTAATTCGAGAAACACGTTATCTGGTGTTTTCGCCACTCCACAGTGCGTTTGACATGCAGAACCGCAGATATCTTGGTTACGTTCGGGAATCAAGCTGAGATATGCATTTTCTGCGATAATCTTCGTGAGACTTCAGTCAGAAGTATGCAGAATCATCTAGATCGCTCTTGTCGAGCTATTTAACGCGAGAAACACGTTATATGGTGTTTTCACCACTCCACAGTGCGTTTGATATGCAGAACGGGCGACATCTTGGCTTTAGTCGGGTATCAAGCTGGGATATGCATTTTCTACGATAATCTTGGTGAGACTTCTGTCAGAAGTATGCAGAATCATCGGGAACGCTCTTTTCGAGCTATTTAATGCGAGAAACTCGTTATCTGGTTGTTTTCACCACTCCACAGTGCGTTTGATATGCAGAACCGGCGTCATCTTGATTTTCGTGAGGTTTCAAGGTGAGATATGCATTTTCTGCGATTATCTTGGTGAGACTTCTGTCAGAAGTATGCAGAATCATCGAGATCGTTCTTTTCGAGCTATTTAATGCGAGAAACTCGTTATCTGGTTGTTTTCACCACTCCACAGTGCGTTTGATATGCAGAACCGGCGTCATCTTGATTTTCGTGAGGTTTCAAGGTGAGATATGCATTTTCTGCGATTATCTTGATGAGACTTCTGTCAGAAGTATGCAGAATCATCGAGTTCGCTCTTTTCGAGCTACTTAATTCGAGAAACACGTTATCTGGTGTTTTCGCCTCTCCACAGTGCGTTTGACATGCAGAACCGCAGATATCTTGGTTACGTTCGGGATTCAAGCTGAGATATGCATTTTCTGCGATAATCTTCGTGAGACTTCAGTCAGAAGTATGCAGAATCATCTAGATCGCTCTTGTCGAGCTATTTAACGCGAGAAACACGTTATATGGTGTTTTCACCACTCCACAGTGCGTTTGATATGCAGAACCAGCGATATCTTGGTTTTCGTGGGGTTTCAAGCTGAGATATGCATTTTTTACGATAATCTTGGTGAGACTTCTGTCCGAAGTATGCTTAATCATCGAGATCCCCCGTTTCGAGCTATTTAATGCGAGAAACACGTCATCTGGTGTTTTCACCACTCCACAGTGCGTCTGATATGCAGAACTGGCGATATCTTGGTTTTGGTGGGGTTTCAATCTGAGATATGCATTTTCTGCGATAATCTTGGTGAGACTTCTGTCCGAAGTATGCTGAAACATCGAGATCGCTCTATTCGAGCTATTTAATGCGGCAAACACGTTATCTGGTGCATTCAGCACTCCACAGTGCGTTTGATATGCAGATCCAGCGATATCTTGGTTTTCGTGGGGTTTCAAGCTGAGATATGCATTTTTTACGATAATCTTGGTGAGACTCCTGTCCGAAGTATGCTTAATCATCGAGATCGCTCGTTTCGAGCTATTTAATGCGAGAAACACGTTATCTGGTGTTTTCACCACTCCACAGTGCGTATGATATGCAGAACCGGCGATATCTTGGTTTTCGTGGGGTTTCAAGCTGAGATATGCATTTTCTGCGATAATCTTGGTGAGACTTCTGTCCGAAGTATGCAGAATCATCGAGTACGCTCTTTTCGAGCTGTTTAATGCGACAAACACGTTATCTGGTGTTTTCACCACTCCACAGTGCGTTTGATATGCAGAACCGGCGACATCTTGGCTTTCGTCGGGTATCAAGCTGGGATATGCATTTTCTACGATAATCTTGGTGAGACTTCTGTCAGAAGTATGCAGAATCATCGGGATCGCTCTTTTCGAGCTATTTAATGCGAGAAACTCGTTATCTGGTTGTTTTCACCACTCCACAGTGCGTTTGATATGCAGAACCGGCGTCATCTTGATTTTCGTGAGGTTTCAAGGTGAGATATGCATTTTCTGCGATAATCTTGGTGAGACTTCTGTCCGAAGTATGCAGAATCATCTAGATCGCTCTTTTCGAGCTATTTAATGCGAGAAACACGTTGTCTGGTGTTTTCACAACTCCACAGTTGGATTGATATGCAGAACCGGCGATATCTGGGTTTTCGTGGGGTTTCAAGCTGAGATATGCATTTTTTACGATAATCTTGGTGAGACTTCTGTCCGAAGTATGCTTAATCATCGAGATCCCTCGTTTCGAGCTATTTAATGCGAGAAACACGTTATCTGGTGTTTTCACCACTCCACAGTGCGTCTGATATGCAGAACTGGCGATATCTTGGTTTTGGTGGGGTTTCAAGCTGAGATATGCATTTTCTGCGATAATCTTGGTGAGACTTCTGTCCGAAGTATGCAGAATCATCTAGATCGCTCTTTTCGAGCTATTTAATGCGAGAAACACGTTGTCTGGTGTTTTCACAACTCCACAGTTGGATTGATATGCAGAACCGGCGATATCTGGGTTTTCGTGGGGTTTCAAGCTGAGATATGCATTTTTTACGATAATCTTGGTGAGACTTCTGTCCGAAGTATGCTTAATCATCGAGATCCCTCGTTTCGAGCTATTTAATGCGAGAAACACGTTATCTGGTGTTTTCACCACTCCACAGTGCGTCTGATATGCAGAACTGGCGATATCTTGGTTTTGGTGGGGTTTCAAGCTGAGATATGCATTTTCTGCGATAAGCTTGGTGAGACTTCTGTCCGAAGTATGCTTAATCATCGAGATCCCTCGTTTCGAGCTATTTAATGCGAGAAACACGTTATCTGGTGTTTTCACCACTCCACAGTGCGTCTGATATGCAGAACTGGCGATATCTTGGTTTTGGTGGGGTTTCAAGCTGAGATATGCATTTTCTGCGATAAGCTTGGTGAGACTTCTGTCCGAAGTATGCTGAAACATCGAGATCGCTCTATTCGAGCTATTTAATGCGGCAAACACGTTATCTGGTGCATTCAGCACTCCACAGTGCGTTTGATATGCAGATCCAGCGATATCTTGGTTTTCGTGGGGTTTCAAGCTGAGATATGCATTTTTTACGATAATCTTGGTGAGACTCCTGTCCGAAGTATGCTTAATCATCGAGATCGCTCGTTTCGAGCTATTTAATGCGAGAAACACGTTATCTGGTGTTTTCACCACTCCACAGTGCGTATGATATGCAGAACCGGCGATATCTTGGTTTTCGTGGGGTTTCAAGCTGAGATATGCATTTTCTGCGATAATCTTGGTGAGACTTCTGTCCGAAGTATGCAGAATCATCGAGTACGCTCTTTTCGAGCTGTTTAATGCGACAAACACGTTATCTGGTGTTTTCACCACTCCACAGTGCGTTTGATATGCAGAACCGGCGACACCTTGGCTTTCGTCGGGTATCAAGCTGGGATATGCATTTTCTACGATAATCTTGGTGAGACTTCTGTCAGAAGTATGCAGAATCATCTAGATCGCTCTTTTCGAGCTATTTAATGCGAGAAACATGTTGTCTGGTGTTTTCACAACTCCACAGTTGGATTGATATGCAGAACCGGCGATATCTGGGTTTTCGTGGGGTTTCAAGCTGAGATATGCATTTTTTACGATAATCTTGGTGAGACTTCTGTCCGAAGTATGCTTAATCATCGAGATCGCTCGTTTCGAGCTATTTAATGCGAGAAACACGATATCTGGAGTGTTCACCACTCCACAGTGCGTATGATATGCAGAACCGGCGAAATCTTGGTTTTCGTAGGGTTTCAAGCTGAGATATGCATTTTCTGCGATAAGCTTGGTGAGACTTCTGTCCGAAGTATGCTGAATCATCGAGATCGCTCTTTTCGAGCTAGTTAGTGCGAGAAACACGTTGTCTGGTGTTTTCACAACTCCACAGTTGGATTGATATGCAGAACCGGCGATATCTGGGTTTTCGTGGGGTTTCAAGCTGAGATATGCATTTTCTGCGATAATCTTGGTGTTTCATCTATGAGAAGTATGCAGAATCATCGAGAACGCTCTTTTCGAGCTACTTAATGCGAGAAACACGTTTTCTGGTTTTTTCACCACTCCACAGTGCGTCTGAAATGCATAACCAGCGATACCTTGGTTTTCGTGGTGTTTCAAGCTGAGATATGCATTTTTTACGATAATCTTGGTGAGACTTCTGTCCGAAGTATGCAGAATCATCGAGATCGCTCTATTCGAGCTATTTAATGCGGCAAACACGTTATCTGGTGCTTTCTGCACTCCACAGTGCGTTTGATATGCAGAACCAGCGATATCTTGGTTTTCGTGGGGTTTCAAGCTGAGATATGCATTTTTTACGATAATCTTGGTGAGACTTCTGTCCGAAGTATGCTTAATCATCGAGATCCCTCGTTTCGAGCTACTTAATGCGAGAAACACGTTATCTGGTGTTTTCACCACTCCACAGTGCGTATGATATGCAGAACCGGCGATATCTTGGTTTTCGTGGGGTTTCAAGCTGAGATATGCATTTTCTGCGATAATCTTGGTGAGACTTCTGTCCGAAGTATGCAGAATCATCGAGTACGCTCTTTTCGAGCTGTTTAATGCGACAAACACGTTATCTGGTGTTTTCACCACTCCACAGTGCGTTTGATATGCAGAACCGGCGACACCTTGGCTTTCGTCGGGTATCAAGCTGGGATATGCATTTTCTACGATAATCTTGGTGAGACTTCTGTCAGAAGTATGCAGAATCATCGGGATCGCTCTTTTCGAGCTATTTAATGCGAGAAACTCGTTATCTGGTTGTTTTCACCACTCCACAGTGCGTTTGATATGCAGAACCGGCGTAATCTTGATTTTCGTGAGGTTTCAAGGTGAGATATGCATTTTCTGCGATAATCTTGGTGAGACTTCTGTCCGAAGTATGCAGAATCATCTAGATCGCTCTTTTCGAGCTATTTAATGCGAGAAACACGTTGTCTGGTGTTTTCACAACTCCACAGTTGGATTGATATGCAGAACCGGCGATATCTGGGTTTTCGTGGGGTTTCAAGCTGAGATATGCATTTTTTACGATAATCTTGGTGAGACTTCTGTCCGAAGTATGCTTAATCATCGAGATCGCTCGTTTCGAGCTATTTAATGCGAGAAACACGATATCTGGAGTTTTCACCACTCCACAGTGCGTATGATATGCAGAACCGGCGAAATCTTGGTTTTCGTAGGGTTTCAAGCTGAGATATGAATTTTCTGCGATAATCTTGGTGAGACTTCTGTCCGAAGTATGCTGAATCATCGAGATCGCTCTTTTCGAGCTAGTTAGTGCGAGAAACACGTTGTCTGGTGTTTTCACAACTCCACAGTTGGATTGATATGCAGAACCGGCGATATCTGGGTTTTCGTGGGGTTTCAAGCTGAGATATGCATTTTCTGCGATAATCTTGGTGAGACTTCAGTCAGAAGTATGCAGAATCATCGAGATCCTTCTTTTCGAGCTATTTAATGCGAGAAAAACGTTATCTGGTGTTTTCACCACTCGACAGTGCGTTTGACATGCAGAACCAGCGATATCTTGGTTTTCGTGGGGTTTCAAGCTGAGATATGCATTTTCTGCGATAATCTTGGTGAGACTTCTGTCCGAAGTATACAGAATCATCGAGATCGCTCTTTTCGAGCTATTTAATGCGAGAAACACGTTATCTGGTGTTTTCACCACTCCACAGTGCGTATGATATGCAGAACCGGCGATGTCTTGGTTTTCGTGGGGTTTCAAGCGGAGATATGCATTTTCTGCGATAATCTTGGTGAGACTTCCGTCCGAAGTATGCAGAATCATCGAGTACGCTCTTTTCGAGCTGTTTAATGCGACAAACACGTTATCTGGTGTTTTCACCACTCCACAGTGCGTTTGATATGCAGAACCGGCGACATCTTGGCTTTCGTCGGGTATCAAGCTGGGATATGCATTTTCTACGATAATCTTGGTGAGACTTCTGTCAGAAGTATGCAGAATCATCGGGATCGCTCTTTTCGAGCTATTTAATGCGAGAAACTCGTTATCTGGTTGTTTTCACCACTCCACAGTGCGTTTGATATGCAGAACCGGCGTCATCTTGATTTTCGTGAGGTTTCAAGGTGAGATATGCATTTTCTGCGATAATCTTGGTGAGACTTCTGTCCGAAGTATGCAGAATCATCTAGATCGCTCTTTTCGAGCTATTTAATGCGAGAAACACGTTGTCTGGTGTTTTCACAACTCCACAGTTGGATTGATATGCAGAACAGGCGATATCTGCGTTTTCGTGGGGTTTCAAGCTGAGATATGCATTTTTTACGATAATCTTGGTGAGACTTCTGTCCGAAGTATGCTTAATCATCGAGATCGCTCGTTTCGAGCTATTTAATGCGAGAAACACGATATCTGGAGTTTTCACCACTCCACAGTGCGTATGATATGCAGAACCGGCGAAATCTTGGTTTTCGTAGGGTTTCAAGCTGAGATATGCATTTTCTGCGATAATCTTGGTGAGACTTCTGTCCGAAGTATGCTGAATCACCGAGATCGCTCTTTTCGAGCTAGTTAGTGCGAGAAACACGATATCTGTAATTTTCACCACTCCACAGTTGGTTTGATATGCAGATCCGGCCATATCTTGGTTTTCGTGGGGTTTCAAGCTGAGATATGCGTTTTCTACGATAATCTTGCTGAGACTTCTATCAGAAGTAAGCAGAATCATCGAGATCCCTCTTTTCGAGCTCTTTAATGCGAGAAACACGTTATCTGGTGTTTTCACCTCTCCACAGTGCGTTTGATATGCAGAACCGGCGACATCTTGGCTTTCGTCGGGTATCAACCTGAGATATGCATTTTCTGCGATAATCTTGGTGAGACTTCAGTCAGAAGTATGCAGAATCATCGAGATCCTTCTTTTCGAGCTATTTAATGCGAGAAAAACGTTATCTGGTGTTTTCACCACTCGACAGTGCGTTTGACATGCAGTACCAGCGATATCTTGGTTTTCGTGGGGTTTCAAGCTGAGATATGCATTTTCTGCGATAATCTTGGTGAGACTTCTGTCCGAAGTATACAGAATCATCGAGATCGCTCTTTTCGAGCTATTTAATGCGGGAAACACGTTATCTGGTGTTTTGACCACTCCACAGTGCGTTTGATATGTAGAACCGCCGATAACGTGGTTTTCGTGGGGTTTCCAGCTGATATATGCATTTTCTGCGATAATCTTGGTGTTTCATCTATGAGAAGTATGCAGAATCATCGAGAACGCTCTTTTCGAGCTACTTAATGCGAGAAACACGTTTTCTGGTTTTTTCACCACTCCACAGTGCGTCTGAAATGCATAACCAGCGATATCTTGGTTTTCGTGGGGTTTCAAGCTGAGATATGCATTTTTTACGATAATCTTGGTGAGACTTCTGTCCGAAGTATGCAGAATCATCGAGATCGCTCTATTCGAGCTATTTAATGCGGCAAACACGTTATCTGGTGCTTTCTGCACTCCACAGTGCGTTTGATATGCAGAACCAGCGATATCTTGGTTTTCGTGGGGTTTCAAGCTGAGATATGCATTTTTTACGATAATCTTGGTGAGACTTCTGTCCGAAGTATGCTTAATCATCGAGATCCCTCGTTTCGAGCTATTTAATGCGAGAAACACGTTATCTGGTGTTTTCACCACTCCACAGTGCGTCTGATATGCAGAACTGGCGATATCTTGGTTTTCGTGGGGTTTCAAGCTGAGATATGCATTTTTTACGATAATCTTGGTGAGACTCCTGTCCGAAGTATGCTTAATCATCGAGATCGCTCGTTTCGAGCTATTTAATGCGAGAAACACGTTATCTGGTGTTTTCACCACTCCACAGTGCGTATGATATGCAGAACCGGCGATATCTTGGTTTTCGTGGGGTTTCAAGCTGAGATATGCATTTTCTGCGATAATCTTGGTGAGACTTCTGTCCGAAGTATGCAGAATCATCGAGTACGCTCTTTTCGAGCTGTTTAATGCGACAAACACGTTATCTGGTGTTTTCACCACTCCACAGTGCGTTTGATATGCAGAACCGGCGACACCTTGGCTTTCGTCGGGTATCAAGCTGGGATATGCATTTTCTACGATAATCTTGGTGAGACTTCTGTCAGAAGTATGCAGAATCATCTAGATCGCTCTTTTCGAGCTATTTAATGCGAGAAACACGTTGTCTGGTGTTTTCACAACTCCACAGTTGGATTGATATGCAGAACCGGCGATATCTGGGTTTTCGTGGGGTTTCAAGCTGAGATATGCATTTTTTACGATAATCTTGGTGAGACTTCTGTCCGAAGTATGCTTAATCATCGAGATCGCTCGTTTCGAGCTATTTAATGCGAGAAACACGATATCTGGAGTGTTCACCACTCCACAGTGCGTATGATATGCAGAACCGGCGAAATCTTGGTTTTCGTAGGGTTTCAAGCTGAGATATGCATTTTCTGCGATAATCTTGGTGAGACTTCTGTCCGAAGTATGCTGAATCATCGAGATCGCTCTTTTCGAGCTAGTTAGTGCGAGAAACACGTTGTCTGGTGTTTTCACAACTCCACAGTTGGATTGATATGCAGAACCGGCGATATCTGGGTTTTCGTGGGGTTTCAAGCTGAGATATGCATTTTCTGCGATAATCTTGGTGTTTCATCTATGAGAAGTATGCAGAATCATCGAGAACGCTCTTTTCGAGCTACTTAATGCGAGAAACACGTTTTCTGGTTTTTTCACCACTCCACAGTGCGTCTGAAATGCATAACCAGCGATACCTTGGTTTTCGTGGTGTTTCAAGCTGAGATATGCATTTTTTACGATAATCTTGGTGAGACTTCTGTCCGAAGTATGCAGAATCATCGAGATCGCTCTATTCGAGCTATTTAATGCGGCAAACACGTTATCTGGTGCTTTCTGCACTCCACAGTGCGTTTGATATGCAGAACCAGCGATATCTTGGTTTTCGTGGGGTTTCAAGCTGAGATATGCATTTTTTACGATAATCTTGGTGAGACTTCTGTCCGAAGTATGCTTAATCATCGAGATCCCTCGTTTCGAGCTACTTAATGCGAGAAACACGTTATCTGGTGTTTTCACCACTCCACAGTGCGTATGATATGCAGAACCGGCGATATCTTGGTTTTCGTGGGGTTTCAAGCTGAGATATGCATTTTCTGCGATAATCTTGGTGAGACTTCTGTCCGAAGTATGCAGAATCATCGAGTACGCTCTTTTCGAGCTGTTTAATGCGACAAACACGTTATCTGGTGTTTTCACCACTCCACAGTGCGTTTGATATGCAGAACCGGCGACACCTTGGCTTTCGTCGGGTATCAAGCTGGGATATGCATTTTCTACGATAATCTTGGTGAGACTTCTGTCAGAAGTATGCAGAATCATCGGGATCGCTCTTTTCGAGCTATTTAATGCGAGAAACTCGTTATCTGGTTGTTTTCACCACTCCACAGTGCGTTTGATATGCAGAACCGGCGTAATCTTGATTTTCGTGAGGTTTCAAGGTGAGATATGCATTTTCTGCGATAATCTTGGTGAGACTTCTGTCCGAAGTATGCAGAATCATCTAGATCGCTCTTTTCGAGCTATTTAATGCGAGAAACACGTTGTCTGGTGTTTTCACAACTCCACAGTTGGATTGATATGCAGAACCGGCGATATCTGGGTTTTCGTGGGGTTTCAAGCTGAGATATGCATTTTTTACGATAATCTTGGTGAGACTTCTGTCCGAAGTATGCTTAATCATCGAGATCGCTCGTTTCGAGCTATTTAATGCGAGAAACACGATATCTGGAGTTTTCACCACTCCACAGTGCGTATGATATGCAGAACCGGCGAAATCTTGGTTTTCGTAGGGTTTCAAGCTGAGATATGAATTTTCTGCGATAATCTTGGTGAGACTTCTGTCCGAAGTATGCTGAATCATCGAGATCGCTCTTTTCGAGCTAGTTAGTGCGAGAAACACGTTGTCTGGTGTTTTCACAACTCCACAGTTGGATTGATATGCAGAACCGGCGATATCTGGGTTTTCGTGGGGTTTCAAGCTGAGATATGCATTTTCTGCGATAATCTTGGTGAGACTTCAGTCAGAAGTATGCAGAATCATCGAGATCCTTCTTTTCGAGCTATTTAATGCGAGAAAAACGTTATCTGGTGTTTTCACCACTCGACAGTGCGTTTGACATGCAGAACCAGCGATATCTTGGTTTTCGTGGGGTTTCAAGCTGAGATATGCATTTTCTGCGATAATCTTGGTGAGACTTCTGTCCGAAGTATACAGAATCATCGAGATCGCTCTTTTCGAGCTATTTAATGCGAGAAACACGTTATCTGGTGTTTTCACCACTCCACAGTGCGTATGATATGCAGAACCGGCGATATCTTGGTTTTCGTGGGGTTTCAAGCGGAGATATGCATTTTCTGCGATAATCTTGGTGAGACTTCCGTCCGAAGTATGCAGAATCATCGAGTACGCTCTTTTCGAGCTGTTTAATGCGACAAACACGTTATCTGGTGTTTTCACCACTCCACAGTGCGTTTGATATGCAGAACCGGCGACATCTTGGCTTTCGTCGGGTATCAAGCTGGGATATGCATTTTCTACGATAATCTTGGTGAGACTTCTGTCAGAAGTATGCAGAATCATCGGGATCGCTCTTTTCGAGCTATTTAATGCGAGAAACTCGTTATCTGGTTGTTTTCACCACTCCACAGTGCGTTTGATATGCAGAACCGGCGTCATCTTGATTTTCGTGAGGTTTCAAGGTGAGATATGCATTTTCTGCGATAATCTTGGTGAGACTTCTGTCCGAAGTATGCAGAATCATCTAGATCGCTCTTTTCGAGCTATTTAATGCGAGAAACACGTTGTCTGGTGTTTTCACAACTCCACAGTTGGATTGATATGCAGAACAGGCGATATCTGCGTTTTCGTGGGGTTTCAAGCTGAGATATGCATTTTTTACGATAATCTTGGTGAGACTTCTGTCCGAAGTATGCTTAATCATCGAGATCGCTCGTTTCGAGCTATTTAATGCGAGAAACACGATATCTGGAGTTTTCACCACTCCACAGTGCGTATGATATGCAGAACCGGCGAAATCTTGGTTTTCGTAGGGTTTCAAGCTGAGATATGCATTTTCTGCGATAATCTTGGTGAGACTTCTGTCCGAAGTATGCTGAATCACCGAGATCGCTCTTTTCGAGCTAGTTAGTGCGAGAAACACGATATCTGTAATTTTCACCACTCCACAGTTGGTTTGATATGCAGATCCGGCCATATCTTGGTTTTCGTGGGGTTTCAAGCTGAGATATGCGTTTTCTACGATAATCTTGCTGAGACTTCTATCAGAAGTAAGCAGAATCATCGAGATCCCTCTTTTCGAGCTCTTTAATGCGAGAAACACGTTATCTGGTGTTTTCACCTCTCCACAGTGCGTTTGATATGCAGAACCGGCGACATCTTGGCTTTCGTCGGGTATCAACCTGAGATATGCATTTTCTGCGATAATCTTGGTGAGACTTCAGTCAGAAGTATGCAGAATCATCGAGATCCTTCTTTTCGAGCTATTTAATGCGAGAAAAACGTTATCTGGTGTTTTCACCACTCGACAGTGCGTTTGACATGCAGTACCAGCGATATCTTGGTTTTCGTGGGGTTTCAAGCTGAGATATGCATTTTCTGCGATAATCTTGGTGAGACTTCTGTCCGAAGTATACAGAATCATCGAGATCGCTCTTTTCGAGCTATTTAATGCGGGAAACACGTTATCTGGTGTTTTGACCACTCCACAGTGCGTTTGATATGTAGAACCGCCGATAACGTGGTTTTCGTGGGGTTTCCAGCTGATATATGCATTTTCTGCGATAATCTTGGTGTTTCATCTATGAGAAGTATGCAGAATCATCGAGAACGCTCTTTTCGAGCTACTTAATGCGAGAAACACGTTTTCTGGTTTTTTCACCACTCCACAGTGCGTCTGAAATGCATAACCAGCGATATCTTGGTTTTCGTGGGGTTTCAAGCTGAGATATGCATTTTTTACGATAATCTTGGTGAGACTTCTGTCCGAAGTATGCAGAATCATCGAGATCGCTCTATTCGAGCTATTTAATGCGGCAAACACGTTATCTGGTGCTTTCTGCACTCCACAGTGCGTTTGATATGCAGAACCAGCGATATCTTGGTTTTCGTGGGGTTTCAAGCTGAGATATGCATTTTTTACGATAATCTTGGTGAGACTTCTGTCCGAAGTATGCTTAATCATCGAGATCCCTCGTTTCGAGCTATTTAATGCGAGAAACACGTTATCTGGTGTTTTCACCACTCCACAGTGCGTCTGATATGCAGAACTGGCGATATCTTGGTTTTCGTGGGGTTTCAAGCTGAGATATGCATTTTTTACGATAATCTTGGTGAGACTCCTGTCCGAAGTATGCTTAATCATCGAGATCGCTCGTTTCGAGCTATTTAATGCGAGAAACACGTTATCTGGTGTTTTCACCACTCCACAGTGCGTATGATATGCAGAACCGGCGATATCTTGGTTTTCGTGGGGTTTCAAGCTGAGATATGCATTTTCTGCGATAATCTTGGTGAGACTTCTGTCCGAAGTATGCAGAATCATCGAGTACGCTCTTTTCGAGCTGTTTAATGCGACAAACACGTTATCTGGTGTTTTCACCACTCCACAGTGCGTTTGATATGCAGAACCGGCGACACCTTGGCTTTCGTCGGGTATCAAGCTGGGATATGCATTTTCTACGATAATCTTGGTGAGACTTCTGTCAGAAGTATGCAGAATCATCTAGATCGCTCTTTTCGAGCTATTTAATGCGAGAAACACGTTGTCTGGTGTTTTCACAACTCCACAGTTGGATTGATATGCAGAACCGGCGATATCTGGGTTTTCGTGGGGTTTCAAGCTGAGATATGCATTTTTTACGATAATCTTGGTGAGACTTCTGTCCGAAGTATGCTTAATCATCGAGATCGCTCGTTTCGAGCTATTTAATGCGAGAAACACGATATCTGGAGTGTTCACCACTCCACAGTGCGTATGATATGCAGAACCGGCGAAATCTTGGTTTTCGTAGGGTTTCAAGCTGAGATATGCATTTTCTGCGATAATCTTGGTGAGACTTCTGTCCGAAGTATGCTGAATCATCGAGATCGCTCTTTTCGAGCTAGTTAGTGCGAGAAACACGTTGTCTGGTGTTTTCACAACTCCACAGTTGGATTGATATGCAGAACCGGCGATATCTGGGTTTTCGTGGGGTTTCAAGCTGAGATATGCATTTTCTGCGATAATCTTGGTGTTTCATCTATGAGAAGTATGCAGAATCATCGAGAACGCTCTTTTCGAGCTACTTAATGCGAGAAACACGTTTTCTGGTTTTTTCACCACTCCACAGTGCGTCTGAAATGCATAACCAGCGATATCTTGGTTTTCGTGGTGTTTCAAGCTGAGATATGCATTTTTTACGATAATCTTGGTGAGACTTCTGTCCGAAGTATGCAGAATCATCGAGATCGCTCTATTCGAGCTATTTAATGCGGCAAACACGTTATCTGGTGCTTTCTGCACTCCACAGTGCGATTGATATGCAGAACCAGCGATATCTTGGTTTTCGTGGGGTTTCAAGCTGAGATATGCATTTTTTACGATAATCTTGGTGAGACTTCTGTCCGAAGTATGCTTAATCATCGAGATCCCTCGTTTCGAGCTACTTAATGCGAGAAACACGTTATCTGGTGTTTTCACCACTCCACAGTGCGTTTGATATGCAGAACCGGCGACACCTTGGCTTTCGTCGGGTATCAAGCTGGGATATGCATTTTCTACGATAATCTTGGTGAGACTTCTGTCAGAAGTATGCAGAATCATCGGGATCGCTCTTTTCGAGCTGTTTAATGCGACAAACACGTTATCTGGTGTTTTCACCACTCCACAGTGCGTTTGATATGCAGAACCGGCGACACCTTGGCTTTCGTCGGGTATCAAGCTGGGATATGCATTTTCTACGATAATCTTGGTGAGACTTCTGTCAGAAGTATGCAGAATCATCGGGATCGCTCTTTTCGAGCTATTTAATGCGAGAAAAACCTTATCCGGTGTTTTCACCACTCCACAGTGCGTTTGATATGCAGAACCGGCGACACCTTGGCTTTCGTCGGGTATCAAGCTGGGATATGCATTTTCTGCGATAATCTTGGTGAGACTTCTGTCCGAAGTATGCTGAATCACCGAGATCGCTCTTTTCGAGCTAGTTAGTGCGAGAAACACGATATCTGTAATTTTCACAACTCCACAGTTGGATTGATATGCAGAACCGGCGATATCTGGGTTTTCGTGGGGTTTCAAGCTGAGATATGCATTTTTTACGATAATCTTGGTGATTCTTCTGTCAGAAGTATGCAGAATCATCGAGTACGCTCTTTTCGAGCTGTTTAATGCGAGAAACACGTTATCTGGTGTTTTCACCACTCCACAGTGCGTTTGATATGCAGAACCGGCGACATCTTGGCTTTCGTCGGGTATCAAGCTGGGATATGCATTTTCTACGATAATCTTGGTGAGACTTCTGTCAGAAGTATGCAGAATCATCGGGAACGCTCTTTTCGAGCTATTTAATGCGAGAAACTCGTTATCTGGTTGTTTTCACCACTCCACAGTGCGTTTGATATGCAGAACCGGCGTCATCTTGATTTTCGCGAGGTTTCAAGGTGAGATATGCATTTTCTGAGATTATCTTGGTGAGACTTCTGTCAGAAGTATGCAGAATCATCGAGATCGCTCTTTTCGAGCTACTTAATTCGAGAAACACGTTATCTGGTGTTTTCGCCACTCCACAGTGCGTTTGACATGCAGAACCGCAGATATCTTGGTTACGTTCGGGATTCAAGCTGAGATATGCATTTTCTGCGATAATCTTCGTGAGACTTCAGTCAGAAGGATGCAGAATCATCTAGATCGCTCTTGTCGAGCTATTTAACGCGAGAAACACGTTATATGGTGTTTTCACCACTCCACAGTGCGTTTGATATGCAGAACGGGCGACATCTTGGCTTTAGTCGGGTATCAAGCTGGGATATGCATTTTCTAAGATAATCTTGGTGAGACTTCTGTCAGAAGTATGCAGAATCATCTAGATCGCTCTTTTCGAGCTATTTAATGCGAGAAACACGTTGTCTGGTGTTTTCACAACTCCACAGTTGGATTGATATGCAGAACCGGCGATATCTGCGTTTTCGTGGGGTTTCAAGCTGAGATATGCATTTTTTACGATAATCTTGGTGAGACTTCTGTCCGAAGTATGCTTAATCATCGAGATCGCTCGTTTCGAGCTATTTAATGCGAGAAACACGATATCTGGAGTTTTCACCACTCCACAGTGCGTATGATATGCAGAACCGGCGAAATCTTGGTTTTCGTAGGGTTTCAAGCTGAGATATGCATTTTCTGCGATAATCTTGGTGAGACTTCTGTCCGAAGTATGCTGAATCACCGAGATCGCTCTTTTCGAGCTAGTTAGTGCGAGAAACACGATATCTGTAATTTTCACCACTCCACAGTTGGTTTGATATGCAGATCCGGCCATATCTTGGTTTTCGTGGGGTTTCAAGCTGAGATATGCGTTTTCTACGATAATCTTGCTGAGACTTCTATCAGAAGTAAGCAGAATCATCGAGATCCCTCTTTTCGAGCTCTTTAATGCGAGAAACACGTTATCTGGTGTTTTCACCTCTCCACAGTGCGTTTGATATGCAGAACCGGCGACATCTTGGCTTTCGTCGGGTATCAACCTGAGATATGCATTTTCTGCGATAATCTTGGTGAGACTTCAGTCAGAAGTATGCAGAATCATCGAGATCCTTCTTTTCGAGCTATTTAATGCGAGAAAAACGTTATCTGGTGTTTTCACCACTCGACAGTGCGTTTGACATGCAGTACCAGCGATATCTTGGTTTTCGTGGGGTTTCAAGCTGAGATATGCATTTTCTGCGATAATCTTGGTGAGACTTCTGTCCGAAGTATACAGAATCATCGAGATCGCTCTTTTCGAGCTATTTAATGCGGGAAACACGTTATCTGGTGTTTTGACCACTCCACAGTGCGTTTGATATGTAGAACCGCCGATAACGTGGTTTTCGTGGGGTTTCCAGCTGATATATGCATTTTCTGCGATAATCTTGGTGTTTCATCTATGAGAAGTATGCAGAATCATCGAGAACGCTCTTTTCGAGCTACTTAATGCGAGAAACACGTTTTCTGGTTTTTTCACCACTCCACAGTGCGTCTGAAATGCATAACCAGCGATATCTTGGTTTTCGTGGGGTTTCAAGCTGAGATATGCATTTTTTACGATAATCTTGGTGAGACTTCTGTCCGAAGTATGCAGAATCATCGAGATCGCTCTATTCGAGCTATTTAATGCGGCAAACACGTTATCTGGTGCTTTCTGCACTCCACAGTGCGTTCGATATGCAGAACCAGCGATATCTTGGTTTTCGTGGGGTTTCTAGCTGAGATATGCATTTTTTACGATAATCTTGGTGAGACTTCTGTCCGAAGTATGCTTAATCATCGAGATCCCTCGTTTCGAGCTATTTAATGCGAGAAACACGTTATCTGGTGTTTTCACCACTCCACAGTGCGTCTGATATGCAGAACTGGCGATATCTTGGTTTTCGTGGGGTTTCAAGCTGAGATATGCATTTTTTACGATAATCTTGGTGAGACTCCTGTCCGAAGTATGCTTAATCATCGAGATCGCTCGTTTCGAGCTATTTAATGCGAGAAACACGTTATCTGGTGTTTTCACCACTCCACAGTGCGTATGATATGCAGAACCGGCGATATCTTGGTATTCGTGGGGTTTCAAGCTGAGATATGCATTTTCTGCGATAATCTTGGTGAGACTTCTGTCCGAAGTATGCAGAATCATCGAGTACGCTCTTTTCGAGCTGTTTAATGCGACAAACACGTTATCTGGTGTTTTCACCACTCCACAGTGCGTTTGATATGCAGAACCGGCGACACCTTGGCTTTCGTCGGGTATCAAGCTGGGATATGCATTTTCTACGATAATCTTGGTGAGACTTCTGTCAGAAGTATGCAGAATCATCTAGATCGCTCTTTTCGAGCTATTTAATGCGAGAAACACGTTGTCTGGTGTTTTCACAACTCCACAGTTGGATTGATATGCAGAACCGGCGATATCTGGGTTTTCGTGGGGTTTCAAGCTGAGATATGCATTTTTTACGATAATCTTGGTGAGACTTCTGTCCGAAGTATGCTTAATCATCGAGATCGCTCGTTTCGAGCTATTTAATGCGAGAAACACGATATCTGGAGTGTTCACCACTCCACAGTGCGTATGATATGCAGAACCGGCGAAATCTTGGTTTTCGTAGGGTTTCAAGCTGAGATATGCATTTTCTGCGATAATCTTGGTGAGACTTCTGTCCGAAGTATGCTGAATCATCGAGATCGCTCTTTTCGAGCTAGTTAGTGCGAGAAACACGTTGTCTGGTGTTTTCACAACTCCACAGTTGGATTGATATGCAGAACCGGCGATATCTGGGTTTTCGTGGGGTTTCAAGCTGAGATATGCATTTTCTGCGATAATCTTGGTGTTTCATCTATGAGAAGTATGCAGAATCATCGAGAACGCTCTTTTCGAGCTACTTAATGCGAGAAACACGTTTTCTGGTTTTTTCACCACTCCACAGTGCGTCTGAAATGCATAACCAGCGATATCTTGGTTTTCGTGGTGTTTCAAGCTGAGATATGCATTTTTTACGATAATCTTGGTGAGACTTCTGTCCGAAGTATGCAGAATCATCGAGATCGCTCTATTCGAGCTATTTAATGCGGCAAACACGTTATCTGGTGCTTTCTGCACTCCACAGTGCGATTGATATGCAGAACCAGCGATATCTTGGTTTTCGTGGGGTTTCAAGCTGAGATATGCATTTTTTACGATAATCTTGGTGAGACTTCTGTCCGAAGTATGCTTAATCATCGAGATCCCTCGTTTCGAGCTACTTAATGCGAGAAACACGTTATCTGGTGTTTTCACCACTCCACAGTGCGTATGATATGCAGAACCGGCGATATCTTGGTTTTCGTGGGGTTTCAAGCTGAGATATGCATTTTCTGCGATAATCTTGGTGAGACTTCTGTCCGAAGTATGCAGAATCATCGAGTACGCTCTATTCGAGCTGTTTAAGGCGACAAACACGTTATCTGGTGTTTTCACCACTCCACAGTGCGTTTGATATGCAGAACCGGCGACACCTTGGCTTTCGTCGGGTATCAAGCTGGGATATGCATTTTCTACGATAATCTTGGTGAGACTTCTGTCAGAAGTATGCAGAATCATCGGGATCGCTCTTTTCGAGCTGTTTAATGCGACAAACACGTTATCTGGTGTTTTCACCACTCCACAGTGCGTTTGATATGCAGAACCGGCGACACCTTGGCTTTCGTCGGGTATCAAGCTGGGATATGCATTTTCTACGATAATCTTGGTGAGACTTCTGTCAGAAGTATGCAGAATCATCGGGATCGCTCTTTTCGAGCTATTTAATGCGAGAAAAACCTTATCCGGTGTTTTCACCACTCCACAGTGCGTTTGATATGCAGAACCGGCGACACCTTGGCTTTCGTCGGGTATCAAGCTGGGATATGCATTTTCTGCGATAATCTTGGTGAGACTTCTGTCCGAAGTATGCTGAATCACCGAGATCGCTCTTTTCGAGCTAGTTAGTGCGAGAAACACGATATCTGTAATTTTCACAACTCCACAGTTGGATTGATATGCAGAACCGGCGATATCTGGGTTTTCGTGGGGTTTCAAGCTGAGATATGCATTTTTTACGATAATCTTGGTGATTCTTCTGTCAGAAGTATGCAGAATCATCGAGTACGCTATTTTCGAGCTGTTTAATGCGAGAAACACGTTATCTGGTGTTTTCACCACTCCACAGTGCGTTTGATATGCAGAACCGGCGACATCTTGGCTTTCGTCGGGTATCAAGCTGGGATATGCATTTTCTACGATAATCTTGGTGAGACTTCTGTCAGAAGTATGCAGAATCATCGAGATCGCTCTTTTCGAGCTACTTAATTCGAGAAACACGTTATCTGGTGTTTTCGCCACTCCACAGTGCGTTTGACATGCAGAACCGCAGATATCTTGGTTACGTTCGGGATTCAAGCTGAGATATGCATTTTCTGCGATAATCTTCGTGAGACTTCAGTCAGAAGTATGCAGAATCATCTAGATCGCTCTTGTCGAGCTATTTAACGCGAGAAACACGTTATATGGTGTTTTCACCACTCCACAGTGCGTTTGATATGCAGAACGGGCGACATCTTGGCTTTAGTCGGGTATCAAGCTGGGATATGCATTTTCTAAGATAATCTTGGTGAGACTTCTGTCAGAAGTATGCAGAATCATCGGGAACGCTCTTTTCGAGCTATTTAATGCGAGAAACTCGTTATCTGGTTGTTTTCACCACTCCACAGTGCGTTTGATATGCAGAACCGGCGTCATCTTGATTTTCGTGAGGTTTCAAGGTGAGATATGCATTTTCTGCGATTATCTTGGTGAGACTTCTGTCAGAAGTATGCAGAATCATCGAGATCGCTCTTTTCGAGCTACTTAATTCGAGAAACACGTTATCTGGTGTTTTCGCCACTCCACAGTGCGTTTGACATGCAGAACCGCAGATATCTTGGTTACGTTCGGGATTCAAGCTGAGATATGCATTTTCTGCGATAATCTTCGTGAGACTTCAGTCAGAAGTATGCAGAATCATCTAGATCGCTCTTGTCGAGCTATTTAACGCGAGAAACACGTTATATGGTGTTTTCACCACTCCACAGTGCGTTTGATATGCAGAACGGGCGACATCTTGGCTTTAGTCGGGTATCAAGCTGGGATATGCATTTTCTAAGATAATCTTGGTGAGACTTCTGTCAGAAGTATGCTTAATCATCGAGATCGCTCGTTTCGAGCTATTTAATGCGAGAAACACGATATCTGGAGTTTTCACCACTCCACAGTGCGTATGATATGCAGAACCGGCGAAATCTTGGTTTTCGTAGGGTTTCAAGCTGAGATATGCATTTTCTGCGATAATCTTGGTGAGACTTCTGTCCGAAGTATGCTGAATCACCGAGATCGCTCTTTTCGAGCTAGTTAGTGCGAGAAACACGATATCTGTAATTTTCACCACTCCACAGTTGGTTTGATATGCAGATCCGGCCATATCTTGGTTTTCGTGGGGTTTCAAGCTGAGATATGCGTTTTCTACGATAATCTTGGTGAGACTTCTATCAGAAGTAAGCAGAATCATCGAGATCCCTCTTTTCGAGCTCTTTAATGCGAGAAACACGTTATCTGGTGTTTTCACCTCTCCACAGTGCGTTTGATATGCAGAACCGGCGACATCTTGGCTTTCGTCGGGTATCAACCTGAGATATGCATTTTCTGCGATAATCTTGGTGAGACTTCAGTCAGAAGTATGCAGAATCATCGAGATCCTTCTTTTCGAGCTATTTAATGCGAGAAAAACGTTATCTGGTGTTTTCACCACTCGACAGTGCGTTTGACATGCAGTACCAGCGATATCTTGGTTTTCGTGGGGTTTCAAGCTGAGATATGCATTTTCTGCGATAATCTTGGTGAGACTTCTGTCCGAAGTATACAGAATCATCGAGATCGCTCTATTCGAGCTATTTAATGCGGCAAACACGTTATCTGGTGCTTTCTGCACTCCACAGTGCGTTTGATATGCAGAACCAGCGATATCTTGGTTTTCGTGGGGTTTCAAGCTGAGATATGCATTTTTTACGATAATCTTGGTGAGACTTCTGTCCGAAGTATGCTTAATCATCGAGATCCCTCGTTTCGAGCTATTTAATGCGAGAAACACGTTATCTGGTGTTTTCACCACTCCACAGTGCGTCTGATATGCAGAACTGGCGATATCTTGGTTTTGGTGGGGTTTCAAGCTGAGATATGCATTTTCTGCGATAAGCTTGGTGAGACTTCTGTCCGAAGTATGCTGAAACATCGAGATCGCTCTATTCGAGCTATTTAATGCGGGAAACACGTTATCTGGTGTTTTGACCACTCCACAGTGCGTTTGATATGTAGAACCGCCGATAACGTGGTTTTCGTGGGGTTACCAGCTGATATATGCATTTTCTGCGATAATCTTGGTGTTTCATCTATGAGAAGTATGCAGAATCATCGAGAACGCTCTTTTCGAGCAACTTAATGCGAGAAACACGTTTTCTGGTTTTTTCACCACTCCACAGTGCGTCTGAAATGCATAACCAGCGATATCTTGGTTTTCGTGGGGTTTCAAGCTGAGATATGCATTTTTTACGATAATCTTGGTGAGACTTCTGTCCGAAGTATGCAGAATCATCGAGATCGCTCTATTCGAGCTATTTAATGCGGCAAACACGTTATCTGGTGCTTTCTGCACTCCACAGTGCGTTTGATATGCAGAACCAGCGATATCTTGGTTTTCGTGGGGTTTCAAGCTGAGATATGCATTTTTTACGATAATCTTGGTGAGACTTCTGTCAGAAGTATGCTTAATCATCGAGATCGCTCGTTTCGAGCTATTTAATGCGAGAAACACGATATCTGGAGTTTTCACCACTCCACAGTGCGTATGATATGCAGAACCGGCGAAATCTTGGTTTTCGTAGGGTTTCAAGCTGAGATATGCATTTTCTGCGATAATCTTGGTGAGACTTCTGTCCGAAGTATGCTGAATCACCGAGATCGCTCTTTTCGAGCTAGTTAGTGCGAGAAACACGATATCTGTAATTTTCACCACTCCACAGTTGGTTTGATATGCAGATCCGGCCATATCTTGGTTTTCGTGGGGTTTCAAGCTGAGATATGCGTTTTCTACGATAATCTTGGTGAGACTTCTATCAGAAGTAAGCAGAATCATCGAGATCCCTCTTTTCGAGCTCTTTAATGCGAGAAACACGTTATCTGGTGTTTTCACCTCTCCACAGTGCGTTTGATATGCAGAACCGGCGACATCTTGGCTTTCGTCGGGTATCAACCTGAGATATGCATTTTCTGCGATAATCTTGGTGAGACTTCAGTCAGAAGTATGCAGAATCATCGAGATCCTTCTTTTCGAGCTATTTAATGCGAGAAAAACGTTATCTGGTGTTTTCACCACTCGACAGTGCGTTTGACATGCAGTACCAGCGATATCTTGGTTTTCGTGGGGTTTCAAGCTGAGATATGCATTTTCTGCGATAATCTTGGTGAGACTTCTGTCCGAAGTATACAGAATCATCGAGATCGCTCTATTCGAGCTATTTAATGCGGCAAACACGTTATCTGGTGCTTTCTGCACTCCACAGTGCGTTTGATATGCAGAACCAGCGATATCTTGGTTTTCGTGGGGTTTCAAGCTGAGATATGCATTTTTTACGATAATCTTGGTGAGACTTCTGTCCGAAGTATGCTTAATCATCGAGATCCCTCGTTTCGAGCTATTTAATGCGAGAAACACGTTATCTGGTGTTTTCACCACTCCACAGTGCGTCTGATATGCAGAACTGGCGATATCTTGGTTTTGGTGGGGTTTCAAGCTGAGATATGCATTTTCTGCGATAAGCTTGGTGAGACTTCTGTCCGAAGTATGCTGAAACATCGAGATCGCTCTATTCGAGCTATTTAATGCGGGAAACACGTTATCTGGTGTTTTGACCACTCCACAGTGCGTTTGATATGTAGAACCGCCGATAACGTGGTTTTCGTGGGGTTACCAGCTGATATATGCATTTTCTGCGATAATCTTGGTGTTTCATCTATGAGAAGTATGCAGAATCATCGAGAACGCTCTTTTCGAGCTACTTAATGCGAGAAACACGTTTTCTGGTTTTTTCACCACTCCACAGTGCGTCTGAAATGCATAACCAGCGATATCTTGGTTTTCGTGGGGTTTCAAGCTGAGATATGCATTTTTTACGATAATCTTGGTGAGACTTCTGTCCGAAGTATGCAGAATCATCGAGATCGCTCTATTCGAGCTATTTAATGCGGCAAACACGTTATCTGGTGCTTTCTGCACTCCACAGTGCGTTTGATATGCAGAACCAGCGATATCTTGGTTTTCGTGGGGTTTCAAGCTGAGATATGCATTTTTTACGATAATCTTGGTGAGACTTCTGTCCGAAGTATGCTTAATCATCGAGATCCCTCGTTTCGAGCTATTTAATGCGAGAAACACGTTATCTGGTGTTTTCACCACTCCACAGTGCGTCTGATATGCAGAACTGGCGATATCTTGGTTTTGGTGGGGTTTCAAGCTGAGATATGCATTTTCTGCGATAAGCTTGGTGAGACTTCTGTCCGAAGTATGCTGAAACATCGAGATCGCTCTATTCGAGCTATTTAATGCGGCAAACACGTTATCTGGTGCATTCAGCACTCCACAGTGCGTTTGATATGCAGATCCAGCGATATCTTGGTTTTCGTGGGGTTTCAAGCTGAGATATGCATTTTTTACGATAATCTTGGTGAGACTCCTGTCCGAAGTATGCTTAATCATCGAGATCGCTCGTTTCGAGCTATTTAATGCGAGAAACACGTTATCTGGTGTTTTCACCACTCCACAGTGCGTATGATATGCAGAACCGGCGATATCTTGGTTTTCGTGGGGTTTCAAGCTGAGATATGCATTTTCTGCGATAATCTTGGTGAGACTTCTGTCCGAAGTATGCAGAATCATCGAGTACGCTCTTTTCGAGCTGTTTAATGCGACAAACACGTTATCTGGTGTTTTCACCACTCCACAGTGCGTTTGATATGCAGATCCAGCGATATCTTGGTTTTCGTGGGGTTTCAAGCTGAGATATGCATTTTTTACGATAATCTAGGTGAGACTCCTGTCCGAAGTATGCTTAATCATCGAGATCGCTCGTTTCGAGCTATTTAATGCGAGAAACACGTTATCTGGTGTTTTCACCACTCCACAGTGCGTATGATATGCAGAACCGGCGATATCTTGGTTTTCGTGGGGTTTCAAGCTGAGATATGCATTTTCTGCGATAATCTTGGTGAGACTTCTGTCCGAAGTATGCAGAATCATCGAGTACGCTCTTTTCGAGCTGTTTAATGCGACAAACACGTTATCTGGTGTTTTCACCACTCCACAGTGCGTTTGATATGCAGAACCGGCGACACCTTGGCTTTCGTCGGGTATCAAGCTGGGATATGCATTTTCTACGATAATCTTGGTGAGACTTCTGTCAGAAGTATGCAGAATCATCTAGATCGCTCTTTTCGAGCTATTTAATGCGAGAAACACGTTGTCTGGTGTTTTCACAACTCCACAGTTGGATTGATATGCAGACCCGGCGATATCTGGGTTTTCGTGGGGTTTCAAGCTGAGATATGCATTTTTTACGATAATCTTGGTGAGACTTCTGTCCGAAGTATGCTTAATCATCGAGATCGCTCGTTTCGAGCTATTTAATGCGAGAAACACGATATCTGGAGTGTTCACCACTCCACAGTGCGTATGATATGCAGAACCGGCGAAATCTTGGTTTTCGTAGGGTTTCAAGCTGAGATATGCATTTTCTGCGATAATCTTGGTGAGACTTCTGTCCGAAGTATGCTGAATCATCGAGATCGCTCTTTTCGAGCTAGTTAGTGCGAGAAACACGTTGTCTGGTGTTTTCACAACTCCACAGTTGGATTGATATGCAGAACCGGCGATATCTGGGTTTTCGTGGGGTTTCAAGCTGAGATATGCATTTTCTGCGATAATCTTGGTGTTTCATCTATGAGAAGTATGCAGAATCATCGAGAACGCTCTTTTCGAGCTACTTAATGCGAGAAACACGTTTTCTGGTTTTTTCACCACTCCACAGTGCGTCTGAAATGCATAACCAGCGATATCTTGGTTTTCGTGGTGTTTCAAGCTGAGATATGCATTTTTTACGATAATCTTGGTGAGACTTCTGTCCGAAGTATGCAGAATCATCGAGATCGCTCTATTCGAGCTATTTAATGCGGCAAACACGTTATCTGGTGCTTTCTGCACTCCACAGTGCGATTGATATGCAGAACCAGCGATATCTTGGTTTTCGTGGGGTTTCAAGCTGAGATATGCATTTTTTACGATAATCTTGGTGAGACTTCTGTCCGAAGTATGCTTAATCATCGAGATCCCTCGTTTCGAGCTACTTAATGCGAGAAACACGTTATCTGGTGTTTTCACCACTCCACAGTGCGTATGATATGCAGAACCGGCGATATCTTGGTTTTCGTGGGGTTTCAAGCTGAGATATGCATTTTCTGCGATAATCTTGGTGAGACTTCTGTCCGAAGTATGCAGAATCATCGAGTACGCTCTTTTCGAGCTGTTTAAGGCGACAAACACGTTATCTGGTGTTTTCACCACTCCACAGTGCGTTTGATATGCAGAACCGGCGACACCTTGGCTTTCGTCGGGTATCAAGCTGGGATATGCATTTTCTACGATTATCTTGGTGAGACTTCTGTCAGAAGTATGCAGAATCATCGGGATCGCTCTTTTCGAGCTATTTAATGCGAGAAAAACCTTATCCGGTGTTTTCACCACTCCACAGTTCGTTTGATATGCAGAACCAGCGATATCTTGGCTTTCGTGGGGTTTCAAGCTGAGATATGCATTTTCTGCTATAATATTGGTGAGTCTTCTGTCAGTAGGATGCAGAATCATCGAGACCCCTCTTTTCGAGCTATTTAATGCGAGAAACACGTTATCTGGTGTTTTCACCACTCCACAGTGCGTTTGATATGCAGAACAGGCGACATCTTGATTTTCGTGAGATTTCAAGCTGAGATATGCATTTTCTACGATATCCATGGTGAGTCTTCTGTCAGGAGTATGCAGAATCATCGAGAACGCTCTTTTCGAGCTACTTAATGCGAGAAACACGTTTTCTGGTTTTTT
The DNA here is from genome assembly GCA_951804975.1 of Anthophora plumipes. Lineage (NCBI taxonomy): Eukaryota > Metazoa > Arthropoda > Insecta > Hymenoptera > Apidae > Anthophora > Anthophora plumipes. The sequence continues at coordinate 51,942 of CATORF010000749.1, forward strand.
CACCACTCCACAGTGCGTCTGAAATGCATAACCAGCGATATCTTGGTTTTCGTGGGGTTTCAAGCTGAGATATGCATTTTTTACGATAATCTTGGTGAGACTTCTGTCCGAAGTATGCAGAATCATCGAGATCGCTCTATTCGAGCTATTTAATGAGGCAAACACGTTATCTGGTGCTTTCTGCACTCCACAGTGCGTTTGATATGCAGAACCAGCGATATCTTGGTTTTCGTGGGGTTTCAAGCTGAGATATGCATTTTTTACGATAATCTTGGTGAGACTTCTGTTCGAAGTATGCTTAATCATCGAGATCGCTCGTTTCGAGCTATTTAATGCGAGAAACACGTTATCTGGTGTTTTTACCACTCCACAGTGCGTATGATATGCAGAACCGGCGATATCTTGGTTTTCGTGGGGTTTCAAGCTGAGATATACATTTTCTGCGATAATCTTGGTGAGACTTCTGTCCGAAGTATGCTGAAACATCGAGATCGCTCTTTTCGAGCTAGTTAATGCGAGAAAAACCTTATCCGGTGTTTTCACCACTCCACAGTTCGTTTGATATGCAGAACCAGCGATATCTTGGCTTTCGTGGGGTTTCAAGCTGAGATATGCATTTTTTACGATAATCTTGGTGAGACTTCTGTCCGAAGTATGCTGAATCATCGAGATCGCTCTTTTCGAGCTAGTTAGTGCGAGAAACACGTTATCTGGTGTTTTCACCACACCACAGTGCGTTTGATACGCAGAACCGGCGACATCTTGGCTTTCGTCGGGTATCAACCTGAGATATGCATTTTCTGCGATAATCTTGGTGAGACTTCAGTCAGAAGTATGCAGAATCATCGAGATCGCTCTTTTCGAGCTAGTTAATGCGAGAAATACCTTATCCGGTGTTTTCACCACTCCACAGTGCGTTTGATATGCAGAACCAGCGACATCGTGGTTTTCGTCGGGTTTCAAGCTGAGATATGCATTTTCTGCGATCATATTGGTGAGACATCAGTCAGAAGTATGCAGAATCATCTAGATCGCTCGTATCGAGCTATTTAAAACGAGAAACACGTTATCTGGTTGTTTTGACCACTCCACAGTGCGTTTGATATGTAGAGCCGCCGATAACTGGGTTTTCGCGGGGTTTCCAGCTGAAATATGCATTTTCTGCGATAATCTTGGTGTTTCATCTATGAGAAGTATGAAGAATCATCGAGAACGCTCTTTTCGAGCTAGTTAATGCGAGATACACGTTTTCTGATGTTTTCACCACTCCATAGTGCGTTGTGATATGCAGAACCGGCGATATCTTGGTTTTCGTGGGGTTTCTAGCTGAGATATGCAATTTCTGTGATAATCTTGGTGAGTCTTCTGTCAGAAGTATGCAGAATCATCGAGATCCCTCTTTTCGAGCTCTTTAATGCGAGAAACACGTTATCTGGTGTTTTCACCACTCCACAGTGCGTTTGATATGCAGAACCGGCGACATCTTTATTTTCGTGAGATTTCAACCTGAGATATGCATTTTCGTCGATAATCTTGGTGAGTCTTCTGTCAGTACTATGCTGAAACATCGAGATCGCTCTTTTCGAGCTAGTTAATGCGAGAAAAACCTTATCCGGTGTTTTCACCACTCCACAATTCGTTTGATATGCAGAACCAGCGATATCTTGGCTTTCGTGGGGTTTCAAGCTGAGATATGCATTTTTTACGATAATCTTGGTGAGACTTCTGTCCGAAGTATGCTGAATCATCGAGATCGCTCTTTTCGAGCTAGTTAGTGCGAGAAACACGTTATCTGGGGTTTTCACCACTCCACAGTTGGTTTGATATGCAGAACCGGCGATATCTTGGTTTTCGTGGGGTTTCAAGCTGAGATATGCGTTTTCTGCGATAATCTTGGTAAGAATTCTGTCAGAAGTATGCAGTATCATCTAGATCGCTCTTTTCGAGGTACTTAATGCGAGAAACACGTTTTCTGGTGCTTTGACCACTCCACAGTGCGTTTGATATGCAGAACCGGCGATAACTTGGTTTTCGTGGGGATTCCAGCTGAGATATGCATTTTCTGCGATAATCTTGGTGAGTCTTCTGTCAGAAGTATGCAGCATCATCTAGATCGCTCATTTCGAGCTACTTAATGCGAGAAACACGTTATCTGGTGTTTTCACCACTCCACAGTGCGTTTAACTTGCAGAACCGGCGACATCTTGGATTTCGTCGGGGTTCAAGCTGGGATATGCATTTTCAACGATAATCTTGGTAAGAATTCTGTCAGAAGTATGCAGTATCATCTAGATCGCTCTTTTCGAGCTACTTAATGCGAGAAACACGTTTTCTGGTGCTTTGACCACTCCACAGTGCGTTTGATATGTAGAACCGCCGATAACTTGGTTTTCGTGGGGATTCCAGCTGAAATATGCATTTTCTGCGATAATATTGGTGAGACTTCAGTCAGAAGTATGCAGAATCATCTAGATCGCTCGTTTCGAGTTATTTAATGCGAGAAACACGTTATCTGGTTGTTTTCACCACTCCACAGTGCGTTTGATATGCAGAACCGGCGACATCTTGATTTTCGTGAGGTTTCAAGCTGAGATATGCATTTTCTGCGATAATCTTGGTGAGTCTTCTGTCAGAAGTATGCAGAATCATCTAGATCGCTCCTTTCGAGCTATTTGATGCGAGAAACACGTTTTCTGGTGTTTTCACCACGCCACTGGGCGTTTGATATGCAGAACCGGCGACATCGTGTTTTTCGTCGGGTTTCAAGCTGAGATATGCATTTTCTGCGATCATATTGGTGAGACTTCAGTCAGAAGTATGCAGAATCATCGAGATCGCTCTATTCGAGCTATTTAATGCGAGAAACACGTTATCTGGTTGTTTTCACCACTCCACAGTGCGTTTGATATGCAGATCCGGCGACATCTTGGATTTCGTCGGGGTTCAAGCTGAGATATGCATTTTCTGCGATAATCTTGGTGAGACTTCTGTCCGAAGTATGCTGAATCATCGAGATCTTCCTTTTCGAGGTAGTTAGTGCGAGAAACACGTTATCTGGTGTTTTCACCACTCCACAGTGCGTTTGATATGCAGAACAGTAGATATCTTGGTTTTCGTGGGGTTTCAAGCTGAGATATGCAATTCCTGCGATAATCTTGGTGAGACTTCTGTCCGAAGTATGCTTAATCATCGAGAACGCTCTTTTCGAGCTGGTTAATGCGAGAAACACGTTATCTGGTGTTTTCAGCACTCCACAGTGCGTTTGATATGCAGATCCAGCGATATCTTGGTTTTCGTGGGGTTTCAAGCTGAGATATGCATTTTTTACGATAATCTTGGTGAGACTCCTGTCCGAAGTATGCTTAATCATCGAGATCGCTCGTTTCGAGCTATTTAATGCGAGAAACACGTTATCTGGTGTTTTCACCACTCCACAGTGCGTATGATATGCAGAACCGGCGATATCTTGGTTTTCGTGGGGTTTCAAGCTGAGATATGCATTTTCTGCGATAATCTTGGTGAGACTTCTGTCCGAAGTATGCAGAATCATCGAGTACGCTCTTTTCGAGCTGTTTAATGCGACAAACACGTTATCTGGTGTTTTCACCACTCCACAGTGCGTTTGATATGCAGAACCGGCGACACCTTGGCTTTCGTCGGGTATCAAGCTGGGATATGCATTTTCTACGATAATCTTGGTGAGACTTCTGTCAGAAGTATGCAGAATCATCTAGATCGCTCTTTTCGAGCTATTTAATGCGAGAAACACGTTGTCTGGTGTTTTCACAACTCCACAGTTGGATTGATATGCAGACCCGGCGATATCTGGGTTTTCGTGGGGTTTCAAGCTGAGATATGCATTTTTTACGATAATCTTGGTGAGACTTCTGTCCGAAGTATGCTTAATCATCGAGATCGCTCGTTTCGAGCTATTTAATGCGAGAAACACGATATCTGGAGTGTTCACCACTCCACAGTGCGTATGATATGCAGAACCGGCGAAATCTTGGTTTTCGTAGGGTTTCAAGCTGAGATATGCATTTTCTGCGATAATCTTGGTGAGACTTCTGTCCGAAGTATGCTGAATCATCGAGATCGCTCTTTTCGAGCTAGTTAGTGCGAGAAACACGTTGTCTGGTGTTTTCACAACTCCACAGTTGGATTGATATGCAGAACCGGCGATATCTGGGTTTTCGTGGGGTTTCAAGCTGAGATATGCATTTTCTGCGATAATCTTGGTGTTTCATCTATGAGAAGTATGCAGAATCATCGAGAACGCTCTTTTCGAGCTACTTAATGCGAGAAACACGTTTTCTGGTTTTTTCACCACTCCACAGTGCGTCTGAAATGCATAACCAGCGATATCTTGGTTTTCGTGGTGTTTCAAGCTGAGATATGCATTTTTTACGATAATCTTGGTGAGACTTCTGTCCGAAGTATGCAGAATCATCGAGATCGCTCTATTCGAGCTATTTAATGCGGCAAACACGTTATCTGGTGCTTTCTGCACTCCACAGTGCGATTGATATGCAGAACCAGCGATATCTTGGTTTTCGTGGGGTTTCAAGCTGAGATATGCATTTTTTACGATAATCTTGGTGAGACTTCTGTCCGAAGTATGCTTAATCATCGAGATCCCTCGTTTCGAGCTACTTAATGCGAGAAACACGTTATCTGGTGTTTTCAGCACTCCACAGTGCGTTTGATATGCAGAACCGGCGATATCTTGGTTTTCGTGGGGTTTCCAGCTGAGATATGCATTTTCTGCGATAATCTTGGTGAGTCTTCTGTCAGAAGTATGCAGAATCATCTAGATCGCTCTTTTCGAGCTATTTGATGCGAGAAACACGTTTTCTGGTGTTTTCACCACGCCACAGTGCGTTTGATATGCAGAACCGGCGACATCGTGGTTTTCGTCGGGTTTCAAGCTGAGATATGCATTTTCTGCGATCATATTGGTGAGACTTCAGTCAGAAGTATGCAGAATCATCTAGATCGCTCGTTTCGAGCTATTTAAAGCGAGAAACACTTTATCTGGTTGTTTTGACCACTCCACAGTGCGTTTGATATGTAGAGCCGCCGATAACTTGGTTTTCGTGGGGTTTCCAGCTGAAATATGCATTTTCTGCGATAATCTTGGTGTTTCATCTATGAGAAGTATGCAGAATCATCGAGAACGCTCTTTTCGAGCTAGTTAATGCGAGATACACGTTTTCTGATGTTTTCACCACTACATAGTGCGTCTGATATGCAGAACCGGCGATATCTTGGTTTTCGTGGAGTTTCCAGCTGAGATATGCAATTTCTGTGATAATCTTGGTGAGTCTTCTGTCAGAAGTATGCAGAATCATCTAGATCGCTCTTTTCGAGCTATTTAATGCGAGAAACACTTTTTCTGGTGTTTTCACCACGCCACAGTGCGTTTGATATGCAGAACCGGCGACATCGTTGTTTTCGTCGGGTTTCAAGCTGAGATATAGCATTTTCTGCGATAATATTGGTGAGACTTCAGTCACAAGTATGCAGAATCATCTAGATCGCTCGTTTCGAGCTATTTAAAGCGAGAAACACGTTATCTGGTTGTTTTCCCCACTCCACAGTGCGTTTGATATGCAGAACCGGCGATATCTTGGTTTTCGTGGGGTTTCCAGCTGAGATATGCATTTTCTGCGATAATCTTGGTGAGTCTTCTGTCAGAAGTATGCAGAATCATCGAGATCGCTCTATTCGAGCTATATAATGTGAGAAACACGTTTTCTGGTGTATTCACCACCCCACAGTACGTTTGACATGCAGAACCGGATATATCTTGGTTTCGGTCGGGTTTCAAGCTGAGATATGCATTTTCTACGATAATCTTGGTGAGACTTCTGTCAGACGTATGCAGAATCATCGGGATCGCTCTTTTCGAGCTATTTAAAGCGAGAAACACGTTTTCTGGTGTATTCACCACTCCACAGTACGTTTGACATGCAGAACAGGAGATATCTTGGTTTAGGTCGGGTATCAAGCTGAGATATGCATTTTCAACGATAATCTTGGTGAGACTTCTGTCAGAAGTATGCTGAATCATCGAGATCGCTCTTTTCGAGCTAGTTAATGCGAGAAACACGTTATCTGGTGTTTTCACCACTCCACAGTGCGTTTGATATGCAGAACAGGCGACATCTTGATTTTCGTGAGATTTCAAGCTGAGATATGCATTTTCTACGATAACCATGGTGAGTCTTCTGTCAGGAGTATGCAGAATCATCTAGATCGCTCTTTTCGAGCTATTTAATGCGAGAAACACGTTATATGGTTGTTTTCACCACTCCACAGTGCGTTTGATATGCAGAACCAGCGATATCTTGGTTTTCGTGGGGTTTCAAGCTGAGATATGCATTTTTTACGATAATCTTGGTGAGACTTCTGTTCGAAGTATGCTTAATCATCGAGATCGCTCGTTTCGAGCTATTTAATGCGCGAAACACGTTATCTGGTGTTTTCACCACTCCACAGTGCGTATGATATGCAGAACCGGCGATATCTTGGTTTTCGTGGGGTTTCAAGCTGAGATATACATTTTCTGCGGTAATCTTGGTGAGACTTCTGTCCGAAGTATGCTGAAACATCGAGATCGCTCTGTTCGAGCTAGTTAATGCGAGAAAAACCTTATCCGGTGTTTTCACCACTCCACAGTTCGTTTGATATGCAGAACCAGCGATATCTTGGCTTTCGTGGGGTTTCAAGCTGAGATATGCATTTTTTACGATAATCTTGGTGAGACTTCTGTCAGAAGTATGCAGAAACATCTAGATCGCTCTTTTCGAGCTATTTGATGCGAGAAACACGTTTTCTGGTTGTTTTCACCTATCCACAGTGCGTTTGATATGCAGAAACGGAGATATCTTGGTTTCGGTCGGGTTTCAAGCTGAGATATGCATTTTCTGCGATAATCTTGGTGAGTCTTCTGTCAGAAGTATGCAGAATCATCTAGATCGCTCGTTTCGAGCTACTTAATGCGAGAAACACGTTATCTGGTGTTTTAACCACTCCACAGTGCGTTTAACTTGCAGAACCGGCGACATCTTGGTTTTCGTCGGGGTTCAAGCTGGGATATGCATTTTCAACGATAATCTTGGTAAGAATTCTGTCAGAAGTATGCAGTATCATCTAGATCGCTCTTTTCGAGCTACTTAATGCGAGAAACACGTTTTCTGGTGCTTTGACCACTCCACAGTGCGTTTGATATGTAGAACCGCCGATAACTTGGTTTTCGTGGGGATTCCAGCTGAAATATGCATTTTCTGCGATAATATTGGTGAGACTTCAGTCAGAAGTATGCAGAATCATCTAGATCGCTCGTTTCGAGTTATTTAATGCGAGAAACACGTTATCTGGTTGTTTTCACCACTCCACAGTGCGTTTGATATGCAGAACCGGCGACATCTTGATTTTCGTGAGGTTTCAAGCTGAGATATGCATTTTCTGCGATAATCTTGGTGAGTCTTCTGTCAGAAGTATGCAGAAACATCTAGATCGCTCTTTTCGAGCTATTTGATGCGAGAAACACGTTTTCTGGTGTTTACACCACTCCACAGTGCGTTTGATATGCAGAACCGGCGACATCGTGGTTTTCGTCGGGTTTCAAGCTGAGATATGCATTTTCTGCGATCATATTGGTGAGACTTCAGTCAGAAGTATGCAGAATCACCTAGATCGCTCCTTTCGAGCTATTTAATGCGAGATACACGTTTTCTGGTGTTTTCACCACTCCATAGTGCGTCTGATATGCAGAACCGGCGATATCTTGGTTTTCGTGGGGTTTCCAGCTGAGATATGCATTTTCTGCGATAATCTTGGTGAGACTTTAGTCAGAACTATGCAGAATCATCTAGATCGCTCGTTTCGAGCTATTTAATGCGAAAAAACAAGTTTTCTGGTGTTTTGACCACTCCACAGTGCGTTTGATATGTAGAGCCGCCGATAACTTGGTTTTCGTGGGGCTTCCAGCTGAAATATGCATTTTCGGCGATAATCTTGGTGAGTCTTCTGTCAGAAGTATGCAGAATCATCGAGATCGCTCTATTCGAGCTATTTAATGCGAGAAACACGTTATCTGGTTCTTTTCACCTATCCACACTGCGTTTGATATGCAGAAACGGAGATATCTTGGTTTCGGTCGGGTTTCAAGCTGAGATATGCATTTTCTGCGATAATCTTGGTGAGTCTTCTGTCAGAAGTATGCAGAATCATCGAGATCGCTCTTTTCGAGCTAGTTAATGCGAGAAAAACCTTATCCGGTGTTTTCACCACTCCACAGTGCGTTTGATATGCAGAACCAGCGATATCTTGGCTTTCGTGGGGTTTCAACCTGAGATATGCATTTTTTACGATAATCTTGGTGAGACTTCTGTCCGAAGTATGCTTAATCATCGAGATCGCTCGTTTCGAGCTATTTAATGCGAGAAACACGATATCTGGAGTTTTCACCACTCCACAGTAGGTTTGATATGCAGAACCGGCGATATCTTGGTTTTCGTGGGGTTTCAAGCTGAGATATGCGTTTTCTGCGATAATCTTGGTGAGACTTCTATCAGAAGTATGCTTAATCATCGAGATCGCTCGTTTCGAGCTATTTAATGCGAGAAACACGATATCTGGAGTTTTCACCACTCCACAGTTCGTTTGATATGCAGAACCAGCGATATCTTGGCTTTCGTGGGGTTTCAAGCTGAGATATGCATTTTTTACGATAATCTTGGTGAGACTTCTGTCAGAAGTATGCAGAGTCATCTAGATCGCTCTTTTCGAGCTATTTGATGCGAGAAACACGTTTTCTGGTGTTTTCACCACGCCACAGTGCGTTTGATATGCAGAACCGGCGACATCGTGGTTTTCGCCGGGTTTCAAGCTGAGATATGCATTTTCTGCGATCATATTGGTGAGACATCAGTCAGAAGTATGCAGAATCATCGAGATCGCTCTATTCGAGCCATTTAAAGCGAGAAACACTTTATCTGGTTGTTTTGACCACTCCACAGTGCGTTTGATATGTAGAGCCGCCGATAACTTGGTTTTCGTGGGGTTTCCAGCTGAAATATGCATTTTCTGCGATAATCTTGGTGTTTCATCTATGAGAAGTATGCAGAAACATCGAGAAAGCTCTTTTCGAGCTAGTAAATGCGAGATACACGTTTTCTGATGTTTTCACCACTCCATAGTGCGTCTGATATGCAGAACCGGCGATATCTTGGTTTTCGTGGGGTTTCCAGCTGAGATATGCAATTTCTGTGATAATCTTGGTGAGTCTTCTGTCAGAAGTATGCAGAATCATCTAGATCGCTCTTTTCGAGCTATTTAATGCGAGAAACACTTTTTCTGGTGTTTTCACCACGCCACAGTGCGTTTGATATGCAGAACCGGCGACATCGTTGTTTTCGTCGGGTTTCAAGCTGAGATATAGCATTTTCTGCGATAATATTGGTGAGACTTCAGTCAGAAGTATGCAGAATCATCTAGATCGCTCGTTTCGAGCTATTTAAAGCGAGAAACACGTTATCTGCTTGTTTTCCTCACTCCACAGTGCGTTTGATATGCAGAACCGGCGATATCTTGGTTTTCGTGGGGTTTCCAGCTGAGATATGCATTTTCTGCGATAATCTTGGTGAGTCTTCTGTCAGAAGTATGCAGAATCATCGAGATCGCTCTATTCGAGCTATTTAATGCGAGAAACACGTTATCTGGTTGTTTTCACCACTCCACAGTGCGTTTGATATGCAGAACCGGCGATATCTTGGTTTTCGTGGGGTTTCCAGCTGAGATATGCATTTTCTGCGATAATCTTGGTGAGTCTTCTGTCAGAAGTATGCAGAATCATCGAGATCGCTCTATTCGAGCTATTTAATGCGAGAAACACGTTATCTGGTTGTTTTCACCTATCCACAGTGCGTTTGATATGCAGAAACGGAGATATCTTGGTTTCGGTCGGGTTTCAAGCTGAGATATGCATTTTCTGCGATAATCTTGGTGAGTCTTCTGTCAGAAGTATGCAGAATCATCTAGATCGCTCGTTTCGAGCTACTTAATGCGAGAAACACGTTATCTGGTGTTTTCACCACTCCACAGTGCGTTTAACTTGCAGAACCGGCGACATCTTGGATTTCGTCGGGGTTCAAGCTGGGATATGCATTTTCAACGATAATCTTGGTAAGAATTCTGTCAGAAGTATGCAGTATCATCTAGATCGCTCGTTTCGAGTTATTTAATGCGAGAAACACGTTATCTGGTTGTTTTCACCACTCCACAGTGCGTTTGATATGTAGAACCGCCGATAACTTGGTTTTCGTGGGGATTCCAGCTGAAATATGCATTTTCTGCGATAATATTGGTGAGACTTCAGTCAGAAGTATGCAGAATCATCTACATCGCTCGTTTCGAGTTATTTAATGCGAGAAACACGTTATCTGGTTGTTTTCACCACTCCACAGTGCGTTTGATATGCAGAACCGGCGACATCTTGATTTTCGTGAGGTTTCAAGCTGAGATATGCATTTTCTGCGATAATCTTGGTGAGTCTTCTGTCAGAAGTATGCAGAATCATCTAGATCGCTCTTTTCGAGCTATTTGATGCGAGAAACACGTTTTCTGGTGTTTTCACCACGCCACTGGGCGTTTGATATGCAGAACCGGCGACATCGTGGTTTTCGTCGGGTTTCAAGCTGAGATATGCATTTTCTGCGATCATATTGGTGAGACTTCAGTCAGAAGTATGCAGAATCATCGAGATCGCTCTATTCGAGCTATTTAATGCGAGAAACACGTTATCTGGTTGTTTTCACCACTCCACAGTTCGTTTGATATGCAGATCCGGCGACATCTTGGATTTCGTCGGGGTTCAAGCTGAGATATGCATTTTCTGCGATAATCTTGGTGAGACTTCTGTCCGAAGTATGCTGAATCATCGAGATCTTCCTTTTCGAGCTAGTTAGTGCGAGAAACACGTTATCTGGTGTTTTCACCACTCCACAGTGCGTTTGATATGCAGAACAGTAGATATCTTGGTTTTCGTGGGGTTTCAAGCTGAGATATGCAATTCCTGCGATAATCTTGGTGAGACTTCTGTCCGAAGTATGCTTAATCATCGAGAACGCTCTTTTCGAGCTGGTTAATGCGAGAAACACGTTATCTGGTGTTTTCAGCACTCCACAGTGCGTTTGATATGCAGAACCGGCGATATCTTGGTTTTCGTGGGGTTTCCAGCTGAGATATGCATTTTCTGCGATAATCTTGGTGAGTCTTCTGTCAGAAGTATGCAGAATCATCTAGATCGCTCTTTTCGAGCTATTTGATGCGAGAAACACGTTTTCTGGTGTTTTCACCACGCCACAGTGCGTTTGATATGCAGAACCGGCGACATCGTGGTTTTCGTCGGGTTTCAAGCTGAGATATGCATTTTCTGCGATCATATTGGTGAGACTTCAGTCAGAAGTATGCAGAATCATCTAGATCGCTCGTTTCGAGCTATTTAAAGCGAGAAACACTTTATCTGGTTGTTTTGACCACTCCACAGTGCGTTTGATATGTAGAGCCGCCGATAACTTGGTTTTCGTGGGGTTTCCAGCTGAAATATGCATTTTCTGCGATAACTTGGTGTTTCATCTATGAGAAGTATGCAGAATCATCGAGAACGCTCTTTTCGAGCTAGTTAATGCGAGATACACGTTTTCTGATGTTTTCACCACTCCATAGTGCGTCTGATATGCAGAACCGGCGATATCTTGGTTTTCGTGGGGTTTCCAGCTGAGATATGCAATTTCTGTGATAATCTTGGTGAGTCTTCTGTCAGAAGTATGCAGAATCATCTAGATCGCTCTTTTCGAGCTATTTAATGCGAGAAACACTTTTTCTGGAGTTTTCACCACGCCACAGTGCGTTTGATATGCAGAACCGGCAACATCGTTGTTTTCGTCGGGTTTCAAGCTGAGATATAGCATTTTCTGCGATAATATTGGTGAGACTTCAGTCAGAAGTATGCAGAATCATCTAGATCGCTCGTTTCGAGCTATTTAAAGCGAGAAACACGTTATCTGGTTGTTTTCCCCACTCCACAGTGCGTTTGATATGCAGAACCGGCGATATCTTGGTTTTCGTGGGGTTTCCAGCTGAGATATGCATTTTCTGCGATAATCTTGGTGAGTCTTCTGTCAGAAGAATGCAGAATCATCGAGATCGCTCTATTCGAGCTATTTAATGTGAGAAACACGTTTTCTGGTGTATTCACCACCCCACAGTACGTTTGACATGCAGAACCGGATATATCTTGGTTTCGGTCGGGTTTCAAGCTGAGATATGCATTTTCTACGATAATCTTGGTGAGACTTCTGTCAGACGTATGCAGAATCATCGGGATCGCTCTTTTCGAGCTATTTAAAGCGAGAAACACGTTTTCTGGTGTATTCACCACTCCACAGTACGTTTGACATGCAGAACAGGAGATATCTTGGTTTAGGTCGGGTATCAAGCTGAGATATGCATTTTCAACGATAATCTTGGTGAGACTTCTGTCAGAAGTATGCAGAATCATCGGGATCGCTCTTTTCGAGCTATTTAATGCGAGAAACACGCTGTCTGGTTGGTTTCACGACTCCGCAGTGCGTTTGATATGCAGAACCGGCGACATCTTGATTTTCGTGAGGTTTCAAGCTGAGATATGCATTTTCTGCTATAATATTGGTGAGTCTTCTGTCAGTAGGATGCAGAATCATCGAGACCCCTCTTTTCGAGCTATTTAATGCGCGAAACACGTTATCTGGTGTTTTCACCACTCCACAGTGCGTATGATATGCAGAACCGGCGATATCTTGGTTTTCGTGGGGTTTCAAGCTGAGATATGCATTTTTTACGATAATCTTGGTGAGACTTCTGTCAGAAGTATGCAGAATCATCTAGATCGCTCTTTTCGAGCTATTTGATGCGAGAAACACGTTTTCTGGTGTTTTCACCACGTCACAGTGCGTTTGATATGCAGAACCGGCGACATCGTGGTTTTCGTCGGGTTTCAAGCTGAGATATGCATTTTCTGCGATCATATTGGTGAGACTTCAGTCAGAAGTATGCAGAATCATCGAGATCGCTCTATTCGAGCTATTTAATGCGAGAAACACGTTATCTGGTTGTTTTCACCACTCCACAGTGCGTTTGATATGCAGATCCGGCGACATCTTGGATTTCGTCGGGGTTCAAGCTGAGATTTGCAATTCCTGCGATAATCTTGGTGAGACTTCTGTCCGAAGTATGCTTAATCATCGAGAACGCTCTTTTCGAGCTGGTTAATGCGAGAAACACGTTATCTGGTGTTTTCAGCACTCCACAGTGCGTTTGATATGCAGAACCGGCGATATCTTGGTTTTCGTGGGGTTTCCAGCTGAGATATGCATTTTCTGCGATAATCTTGGTGAGTCTTCTGTCAGAAGTATGCAGAATCATCTAGATCGCTCTTTTCGAGCTATTTGATGCGAGAAACACGTTTTCTGGTGTTTTCACCACGCCACAGTGCGTTTGATATGCAGAACCGGCGACATCGTGGTTTTCGTCGGGTTTCAAGCTGAGATATGCATTTTCTGCGATCATATTGGTGAGACTTCAGTCAGAAGTATGCAGAATCATCTAGATCGCTCGTTTCGAGCTATTTAAAGCGAGAAACACTTTATCTGGTTGTTTTGACCACTCCACAGTGCGTTTGATATGTAGAGCCGCCGATAACTTGGTTTTCGTGGGGTTTCCAGCTGAAATATGCATTTTCTGCGATAATCTTGGTGTTTCATCTATGAGAAGTATGCAGAATCATCGAGAACGCTCTTTTCGAGCTAGTTAATGCGAGATACACGTTTTCTGATGTTTTCACCACTCCATAGTGCGTCTGATATGCAGAACCGGCGATATCTTGGTTTTCGTGGGGTTTCCAGCTGAGATATGCAATTTCTGTGATAATCTTGGTGAGTCTTCTGTCAGAAGTATGCAGAATCATCTAGATCGCTCTTTTCGAGCTATTTAATGCGAGAAACACTTTTTCTGGTGTTTTCACCACGCCACAGTGCGTTTAACTTGCAGAACCTGCGACATCTTGGATTTCGTCGGGGTTCAAGCTGGGATATGCATTTTCAACGATAATCTTGGTAAGAATTCTGTCAGAAGTATGCAGAATCATCGAGATCGCTCTATTCGAGCTATTTAATGCGAGAAACACGTTATCTGGTTGTTTTCACCACTCCACAGTGCGTTTGATATATAGAAACGGAGATATCTTGGTTTCGGTCGGGTTTCAAGCTGAGATATGCATTTTCTGCGATAATCTTGGTGAGTCTTCTGTCAGAAGTATGCAGAATCATCGCGATCGCTCTATTCGAGCTATCTAATGCGAGAAACACGTTATCTGGTGTTTTCATCACTCCACAGGGCGTTTGATATGCAGAACCGGCGATATCTTGGTTTTCGTGGGGTTTCCAGCTGAGATATGCATTTTCTGCGATAATCTTGGTGTTTCATCTATGAGAAGTATGCAGAATCATCGAGAACGCTCTTTTCGAGCTAGTTAATGCGAGATACACGTTTTCTGGTGTTTTCACCACTCCATAGTGCGTCTGATATGCAGAACCGGCGATATCTTGGTTTTCGTGGGGTTTCCAGCTGAGATATGCATTTTCTGCGATAATCTTGGTGAGACTTTAGTCAGAACTATGCAGAATCATCTAGATCGCTCGTTTCGAGCTATTTAATGCGAAAAAACAAGTTTTCTGGTGTTTTGACCACTCCACAGTGCGTTTGATATGCAGAACCGGCGACATCGTGTTTTTCGTCGGGTTTCAAGCTGAGATATGCATTTTCTGCGATCATATTGGTGAGACTTCAGTCAGAAGTATGCAGAATCACCTAGATCGCTCGTTTCGAGCTACTTAATGCGAGAAACACGTTATCTGGTGTTTTCACCACTCCACAGTGCGTTTAACTTGCAGAACCGGCGACATCTTGAATTTCGTCGGGGTTCAAGCTGGGATATGCATTTTCAACGATAATCTTCGTAAGAATTCTGTCAGAAGTATGCAGTATCATCTAGATCGCTCTTTTCGAGCTACTTAATGCGAGAAACACGTTTTCTGGTGTTTTGACCACTCCACAGTGCGTTTGATATGTAGAACCGCCGATAACTTGGTTTTCGTGGGGATTCCAGCTGAAATATGCATTTTCTGCGATAATATTGGTGAGACTTCAGTCAGAAGTATGCAGAATCATCTAGATCGCTCCTTCCGAGCTATTTGATGCGAGAAACACGTTTTCTGGTGTTTTCACCACTCCACAGTGCGTTTGATATGCAGAACCGGCGACATCTTGATTTTCGTGAGGTTTCAAGCTGAGATATGCATTTTCTGCGATAATCTTGGTGAGACTTATGTCAGAAGTATGCAGTATCATCGCGATCGCTCTATTCGAGCTATTTAATGCGAGAAACACGTTATCTGGTGTTTTCATCACTCCACAGGGCGTTTGATATGCAGAACCGGCGATATCTTGGTTTTCCTGGGGTTTCCAGCTGAGATATGCATTTTCTGTGATAATCTTGGTGAGTCTTCTGTCAGAAGTATGCAGAATCATCTAGATCGCTCTTTTCGAGCTATTTAATGCGAGAAACAGGTTTTCTGGTGTCTTCACCACGCCACAGTGCGTTTGATATGCAGAACCGGCGATATCTTGGTTTTCGTGGGGTTTCCAGCTGAAATATGCATTTTCTGCGATAATCTTGGTGTTTCATCTATGAGAAGTATGCAGAATCATCGAGAACGCTCTTTTCGAGCTAGTTAATGCGAGATACACGTTTTCTGGTGTTTTCACCACTCCATAGTGCGTCTGATATGCAGAACCGGCGATATCTTGGTTTTCGTGGGGTTTCCAGCTGAGATATGCATTTTCTGCGATAATCTTGGTGAGTCTTCTGTCAGAAGTATGCAGAATCATCTAGATCGCTCTTTTCGAGCTATTTGATGCGAGAAACACGTTTTCTGGTGTTTTCACCACGCCACAGTGCGTTTGATATGCAGAACCGGCGACATCGTGGTTTTCGTCGGGTTTCAAGCTGAGATATGCATTTTCTGCGATCATATTGGTGAGGCTTCAGTCAGAAGTATGCAGAATCACCTAGATCGCTCGTTTCGAGCTACTTAATGCGAGAAACACGTTATCTGGTGTTTTCACCACTCCACAGTGCGTTTAACTTGCAGAACCGGCGACATCTTGAATTTCGTCGGGGTTCAAGCTGGGATATGCATTTTCAACGATAATCTTGGTAAGAATTCTGTCAGAAGTATGCAGTATCATCTAGATCGCTCTTTTCGAGCTACTTAATGCGAGAAACACGTTTTCTGGTGTTTTGACCACTCCACAGTGCGTTTGATATGTAGAACCGCCGATAACTTGGTTTTCGTGGGGATTCCAGCTGAAATATGCATTTTCTGCGATAATATTGGTGAGACTTCAGTCAGAAGTATGCAGAATCATCTAGATCGCTCGTTTCGAGTTATTTAATGCGAGAAACACGTTATCTGGTTGTTTTCACCACTCCACAGTGCTTTTGATATGCAGAACCGGCGACATCTTGATTTTCGTGAGGTTTCAAGCTGAGATATGCATTTTCTGCGATCATATTGGTGAGTCTTCTGTCAGAAGTATGCAGAATCATCTAGATCGCTCTTTTCGAGCTACTTGATGCGAGAAACACGTTTTCTGGTGTTTTGACCACTCCACAGTGCGTTTGATATGTAGAACCGCCGATAACTTGGTTTTCGTGGGGATTCCAGCTGAAATATGCATTTTCTGCGATAATATTGGTGAGACTTCAGTCAGAAGTATGCAGAATCATCTAGATCGCTCGTTTCGAGTTATTTAATGCGAGAAACACGTTATCTGGTTGTTTTCACCACTCCACAGTGCTTTTGATATGCAGAACCGGCGACATCTTGATTTTCGTGAGGTTTCAAGCTGAGATATGCATTTTCTGCGATAATCTTGGTGAGTCTTCTGTCAGAAGTATGCAGAATCATCTAGATCGCTCTTTTCGAGCTATTTGATGCGAGAAACACGTTTTCTGGTGTTTTCACCACTCCACAGTGCGTTTGATATGCAGAACAGTCGACATCGTGGTTTTCGTCGGGTTTCAAGCTGAGATATGCATTTTCTGCGATCATATTGGTGAGTCTTCTGTCAGAAGTATGCAGAATCATCTAGATCGCTCTTTTCGAGCTACTTGATGCGAGAAACACGTTTTCTGGTGTTTTCACCACTCCACAGTGCGTTTGATATGCAGAACCGGCGACATCTTGATTTTCGTGAGGTTTCAAGCTGAGATATGCATTTTCCGCGATAATCTTGGTGAGTCTTCTGTCAGAAGTATGCAGAATCATCTAGATCGCTCTTTTCGAGCTATTTGATGCGAGAAACACGTTTTCTGGTGTTTTCACCACTCCACAGTTCGTTTGATATGCAGAACCGGCGACATCGTGTTTTCCGTCGGGTTTCAAGCTGAGATATGCATTTTCTGCGATCATATTGGTGAGACTTCAGTCAGAAGTATGCAGAATCACCTAGATCGCTCGTTTCGAGCTATTTAATGCGAGAAACACGTTATCTGGTTGTTTTCACCACTCCACAGTGCGTTTGATATGCAGAACCGGCGACATCGTGGTTTTCGTCGGGTTTCAAGCTGAGATATGCATTTTCTGCGATCATATTGGTGAGACTTCAGTCAGAACTATGCAGAATCATCTAGATCGCTCGTTTCGAGCTATTTAATGCGAAAAAACAAGTTTTCTGGTGTTTTGACCACTCCACAGTGCGTTTGATATGTAGAGCCGCCGATAACTTGGTTTTCGTGGGGCTTCCAGCTGAAATATGCATTTTCTGCGATAATCTTTGTGTTTCATCTATGAGAAGTATGCAGAATCATCTAGATCGCTCTTTTCGAGCTATTTAAATCGAGAAACACGTTTTCTGGTGTATTCACCACCCCACAGTGCGTTTGATATGCAGAACCGGCGACATCGTGGTTTTGGTCGGGTTTCAAGCAGAGACATGCATTTTCTGCGATAATCTTGGTGAGACTTTAGTCAGAAGTATGCAGAATCATCTAGATCGCTCGTTTCGAGCTACTTAATGCGAGAAACACGTTATCTGGTGTTTTCACCACTCCACAGTGCGTTTAACTTGCAGAACCGGCGACATCTTGGATTTCGTCGGGGTTCAAGCTGGGATATGCATTTTCAACGATAATCTTGGTAAGAATTCTGTCAGAAGTATGCAGAATCATCGAGATCGCTCTATTCGAGCTATTTAATGCGAGAAACACGTTATCTGGTTGTTTTCACCACTCCACAGTGCGTTTGATATATAGAAACGGAGATATCTTGGTTTCGGTCGGGTTTCAAGCTGAGATATGCATTTTCTGCGATAATCTTGGTGTTTCATCTATGAGAAGTATGCAAAATCATCGAGAACGCTCTTTTCGAGCTAGTTAATGCGAGATACACGTTTTCTGGTGTTTTCACCACTCCATAGTGCGTCTGATATGCAGAACCGGCGATATCTTGGTTTTCGTGGGGTTTCCAGCTGAGATATGCATTTTCTGCGATCATATTGGTGAGACTTCAGTCAGAAGTATGCAGAATCACCTAGATCGCTCGTTTCGAGCTACTTAATGCGAGAAACACGTTATCTGGTGTTTTCACCACTCCACAGTGCGTTTAACTTGCAGAACCGGCGACATCTTGAATTTCGTCGGGGTTCAAGCTGGGATATGCATTTTCAACGATAATCTTGGTAAGAATTCTGTCAGAAGTATGCAGTATCATCTAGATCGCTCTTTTCGAGCTACTTAATGCGAGAAACACGTTTTCTGGTGTTTTGACCACTCCACAGTGCGTTTGATATGTAGAACCGCCGATAACTTGGTTTTCGTGGGGATTCCAGCTGAAATATGCATTTTCTGCGATAATATTGGTGAGACTTCAGTCAGAAGTATGCAGAATCATCTAGATCGCTCGTTTCGAGTTATTTAATGCGAGAAACACGTTATCTGGTTGTTTTCACCACTCCACAGTGCTTTTGATATGCAGAACCGGCGACATCTTGATTTTCGTGAGGTTTCAAGCTGAGATATGCATTTTCTGCGATCATATTGGTGAGACTTCAGTCAGAAGTATGCAGAATCACCTAGATCGCTCGTTTCGAGCTATTTAATGCGAGAAACACGTTATCTGGTTGTTTTCACCACTCCACAGTGCGTTTGATATGCAGAACCGGCGACATCTTGATTTTCGTGAGGTTTCAAGCTGAGATATGCATTTTCTGCGATAATCTTGGTGAGACTTATGTCAGAAGTATGCAGTATCATCGCGATCGCTCTATTCGAGCTATTTAATGCGAGAAACACGTTATCTGGTGTTTTCATCACTCCACAGGGCGTTTGATATGCAGAACCGGCGATATCTTGGTTTTCCTGGGGTTTCCAGCTGAGATATGCATTTTCTGTGATAATCTTGGTGAGTCTTCTGTCAGAAGTATGCAGAATCATCTAGATCGCTCTTTTCGAGCTATTTAATTCGAGAAACAGGTTTTCTGGTGTCTTCACCACGCCACAGTGCGTTTGATATGCAGAACCGGCGATATCTTGGTTTTCGTGGGGTTTCCAGCTGAAATATGCATTTTCTGCGATAATCTTGGTGTTTCATCTATGAGAAGTATGCAGAATCATCGAGAACGCTCTTTTCGAGCTAGTTAATGCGAGATACACGTTTTCTGGTGTTTTCACCACTCCATAGTGCGTCTGATATGCAGAACCGGCGATATCTTGGTTTTCGTGGGGTTTCCAGCTGAGATATGCATTTTCTGCGATCATATTGGTGAGACTTCAGTCAGAACTATGCAGAATCATCTAGATCGCTCGTTTCGAGCTATTTAATGCGAAAAAACAAGTTTTCTGGTGTTTTGACCACTCCACAGTGCGTTTGATATGTAGAGCCGCCGATAACTTGGTTTTCGTGGGGCTTCCAGCTGAAATATGCATTTTCTGCGATAATCTTCGTGTTTCATCTATGAGAAGTATGCAGAATCATCTAGATCGCTCTTTTCGAGCTATTTAAATCGAGAAACACGTTTTCTGGTGTATTCACCACCCCACAGTGCGTTTGATATGCAGAACCGGCGACATCGTGGTTTTGGTCGGGTTTCAAGCAGAGACATGCATTTTCTGCGATAATCTTGGTGAGACTTTAGTCAGAAGTATGCAGAATCATCTAGATCGCTCGTTTCGAGCTACTTAATGCGAGAAACACGTTATCTGGTGTTTTCACCACTCCACAGTGCGTTTAACTTGCAGAACCGGCGACATCTTGGATTTCGTCGGGGTTCAAGCTGGGATATGCATTTTCAACGATAATCTTGGTAAGAATTCTGTCAGAAGTATGCAGAATCATCGAGATCGCTCTATTCGAGCTATTTAATGCGTGAAACACGTTATCTGGTTGTTTTCACCACTCCACAGTGCGTTTGATATATAGAAACGGAGATATCTTGGTTTCGGTCGGGTTTCAAGCTGAGATATGCATTTTCTGCGATAATCTTGGTGTTTCATCTATGAGAAGTATGCAAAATCATCGAGAACGCTCTTTTCGAGCTAGTTAATGCGAGATACACGTTTTCTGGTGTTTTCACCACTCCATAGTGCGTCTGATATGCAGAACCGGCGATATCTTGGTTTTCGTGGGGTTTCCAGCTGAGATATGCATTTTCTGCGATCATATTGGTGAGACTTCAGTCAGAAGTATGCAGAATCACCTAGATCGCTCGTTTCGAGCTACTTAATGCGAGAAACACGTTATCTGGTGTTTTCACCACTCCACAGTGCGTTTAACTTGCAGAACCGGCGACATCTTGAATTTCGTCGGGGTTCAAGCTGGGATATGCATTTTCAACGATAATCTTGGTAAGAATTCTGTCAGAAGTATGCAGTATCATCTAGATCGCTCTTTTCGAGCTACTTAATGCGAGAAACACGTTTTCTGGTGTTTTGACCACTCCACAGTGCGTTTGATATGTAGAACCGCCGATAACTTGGTTTTCGTGGGGATTCCAGCTGAAATATGCATTTTCTGCGATAATATTGGTGAGACTTCAGTCAGAAGTATGCAGAATCATCTAGATCGCTCGTTTCGAGTTATTTAATGCGAGAAACACGTTATCTGGTTGTTTTCACCACTCCACAGTGCTTTTGATATGCAGAACCGGCGACATCTTGATTTTCGTGAGGTTTCAAGCTGAGATATGCATTTTCTGCGATCATATTGGTGAGACTTCAGTCAGAAGTATGCAGAATCACCTAGATCGCTCGTTTCGAGCTATTTAATGCGAGAAACACGTTATCTGGTTGTTTTCACCACTCCACAGTGCGTTTGATATGCAGAACCGGCGACATCTTGATTTTCGTGAGGTTTCAAGCTGAGATATGCATTTTCTGCGATAATCTTGGTGAGACTTATGTCAGAAGTATGCAGTATCATCGCGATCGCTCTATTCGAGCTATTTAATGCGAGAAACACGTTATCTGGTGTTTTCATCACTCCACAGGGCGTTTGATATGCAGAACCGGCGATATCTTGGTTTTCCTGGGGTTTCCAGCTGAGATATGCATTTTCTGTGATAATCTTGGTGAGTCTTCTGTCAGAAGTATGCAGAATCATCTAGATCGCTCTTTTCGAGCTATTTAATTCGAGAAACAGGTTTTCTGGTGTCTTCACCACGCCACAGTGCGTTTGATATGCAGAACCGGCGATATCTTGGTTTTCGTGGGGTTTCCAGCTGAAATATGCATTTTCTGCGATAATCTTGGTGTTTCATCTATGAGAAGTATGCAGAATCATCGAGAACGCTCTTTTCGAGCTAGTTAATGCGAGATACACGTTTTCTGGTGTTTTCACCACTCCATAGTGCGTCTGATATGCAGAACCGGCGATATCTTGGTTTTCGTGGGGTTTCCAGCTGAGATATGCATTTTCTGCGATAATCTTGGTGAGTCTTCTGTCAGAAGTATGCAGAATCATCTAGATCGCTCTTTTCGAGCTATTTGATGCGAGAAACACGTTTTCTGGTGTTTTCACCACGCCACAGTGCGTTTGATATGCAGAACCGGCGACATCGTGGTTTTCGTCGGGTTTCAAGCTGAGATATGCATTTTCTGCGATCATATTGGTGAGACTTCAGTCAGAACTATGCAGAATCATCTAGATCGCTCGTTTCGAGCTATTTAATGCGAAAAAACAAGTTTTCTGGTGTTTTGACCACTCCACAGTGCGTTTGATATGTAGAGCCGCCGATAACTTGGTTTTCGTGGGGCTTCCAGCTGAAATATGCATTTTCTGCGATAATCTTTGTGTTTCATCTATGAGAAGTATGCAGAATCATCTAGATCGCTCTTTTCGAGCTATTTAAATCGAGAAACACGGTTTCTGGTGTATTCACCACCCCACAGTGCGTTTGATATGCAGAACCGGCGACATCGTGGTTTTGGTCGAGTTTCAAGCTGAGACATGCATTTTCTGCGATAATCTTGGTGAGACTTTAGTCAGAAGTATGCAGAATCATCTAGATCGCTCGTTTCGAGCTACTTAATGCGAGAAACACGTTATCTGGTGTTTTCACCACTCCACAGTGCGTTTAACTTGCAGAACCGGCGACATCTTGGATTTCGTCGGGGTTCAAGCTGGGATATGCATTTTCAACGATAATCTTGGTAAGAATTCTGTCAGAAGTATGCAGAATCATCGAGATCGCTCTATTCGAGCTATTTAATGCGAGAAACACGTTATCTGGTTGTTTTCACCACTCCACAGTGCGTTTGATATATAGAAACGGAGATATCTTGGTTTCGGTCGGGTTTCAAGCTGAGATATGCATTTTCTGCGATAATCTTGGTGTTTCATCTATGAGAAGTATGCAAAATCATCGAGAACGCTCTTTTCGAGCTAGTTAATGCGAGATACACGTTTTCTGGTGTTTTCACCACTCCATAGTGCGTCTGATATGCAGAACCGGCGATATCTTGGTTTTCGTGGGGTTTCCAGCTGAGATATGCATTTTCTGCGATCATATTGGTGAGACTTCAGTCAGAAGTATGCAGAATCACCTAGATCGCTCGTTTCGAGCTACTTAATGCGAGAAACACGTTATCTGGTGTTTTCACCACTCCACAGTGCGTTTAACTTGCAGAACCGGCGACATCTTGAATTTCGTCGGGGTTCAAGCTGGGATATGCATTTTCAACGATAATCTTGGTAAGAATTCTGTCAGAAGTATGCAGTATCATCTAGATCGCTCTTTTCGAGCTACTTAATGCGAGAAACACGTTTTCTGGTGTTTTGACCACTCCACAGTGCGTTTGATATGTAGAACCGCCGATAACTTGGTTTTCGTGGGGATTCCAGCTGAAATATGCATTTTCTGCGACAATATTGGTGAGACTTCAGTCAGAAGTATGCAGAATCATCTAGATCGCTCGTTTCGAGTTATTTAATGCGAGAAACACGTTATCTGGTTGTTTTCACCACTCCACAGTGCTTTTGATATGCAGAACCGGCGACATCTTGATTTTCGTGAGGTTACAAGCTGAGATATGCATTTTCTGCGATCATATTGGTGAGACTTCAGTCAGAAGTATGCAGAATCACCTAGATCGCTCGTTTCGAGCTATTTAATGCGAGAAACACGTTATCTGGTTGTTTTCACCACTCCACAGTGCGTTTGATATGCAGAACCGGCGACATCTTGATTTTCGTGAGGTTTCAAGCTGAGATATGCATTTTCTGCGATAATCTTGGTGAGACTTATGTCAGAAGTATGCAGTATCATCGCGATCGCTCTATTCGAGCTATTTAATGCGAGAAACACGTTATCTGGTGTTTTCATCACTCCACAGGGCGTTTGATATGCAGAACCGGCGATATCTTGGTTTTCCTGGGGTTTCCAGCTGAGATATGCATTTTCTGTGATAATCTTGGTGAGTCTTCTGTCAGAAGTATGCAGAATCATCTAGATCGCTCTTTTCGAGCTATTTAATGCGAGAAACAGGTTTTCTGGTGTCTTCACCACGCCACAGTGCGTTTGATATGCAGAACCGGCGATATCTTGGTTTTCGTGGGGTTTCCAGCTGAAATATGCATTTTCTGCGATAATCTTGGTGTTTCATCTATGAGAAGTATGCAGAATCATCGAGAACGCTCTTTTCGAGCTAGTTAATGCGAGATACACGTTTTCTGGTGTTTTCACCACTCCATAGTGCGTCTGATATGCAGAACCGGCGATACCTTGGTTTTCGTGGGGTTTCCAGCTGAGATATGCATTTTCTGCGATAATCTTGGTGAGTCTTCTGTCAGAAGTATGCAGAATCATCTAGATCGCTCTTTTCGAGCTATTTGATGCGAGAAACACGTTTTCTGGTGTTTTCACCACGCCACAGTGCGTTTGATATGCAGAACCGGCGACATCGTGGTTTTCGTCGGGTTTCAAGCTGAGATATGCATTTTCTGCGATCATATTGGTGAGACTTCAGTCAGAACTATGCAGAATCATCTAGATCGCTCGTTTCGAGCTATTTAATGCGAAAAAACAAGTTTTCTGGTGTTTTGACCACTCCACAGTGCGTTTGATATGTAGAGCCGCCGATAACTTGGTTTTCGTGGGGCTTCCAGCTGAAATATGCATTTTCTGCGATAATCTTTGTGTTTCATCTATGAGAAGTATGCAGAATCATCTAGATCGCTCTTTTCGAGCTATTTAAATCGAGAAACACGGTTTCTGGTGTATTCACCACCCCACAGTGCGTTTGATATGCAGAACCGGCGACATCGTGGTTTTGGTCGAGTTTCAAGCTGAGACATGCATTTTCTGCGATAATCTTGGTGAGACTTTAGTCAGAAGTATGCAGAATCATCTAGATCGCTCGTTTCGAGCTACTTAATGCGAGAAACACGTTATCTGGTGTTTTCACCACTCCACAGTGCGTTTAACTTGCAGAACCGGCGACATCTTGGATTTCGTCGGGGTTCAAGCTGGGATATGCATTTTCAACGATAATCTTGGTAAGAATTCTGTCAGAAGTATGCAGAATCATCGAGATCGCTCTATTCGAGCTATTTAATGCGAGAAACACGTTATCTGGTTGTTTTCACCACTCCACAGTGCGTTTGATATATAGAAACGGAGATATCTTGGTTTCGGTCGGGTTTCAAGCTGAGATATGCAGTTTCTGCGATAATCTTGGTGTTTCATCTATGAGAAGTATGCAGAATCATCGAGAACGCTCTTTTCGAGCTAGTTAATGCGAGATACACGTTTTCTGGTGCTTTCACCACTCCATAGTGCGTCTGATATGCAGAACCGGCGATATCTTGGTTTTCGTGGGGTTTCCAGCTGAGATATGCATTTTCTGCGATAATCTTGGTGAGACTTTAGTCAGAACTATGCAGAATCATCTAGATCGCTCTTTTCGAGCTATTTGATGCGAGAAACACGTTTTCTGGTGTTTTCACCACTCCACAGTTCGTTTGATATGCAGAACCGGCGACATCGTGTTTTTCGTCGGGTTTCAAGCTGAGATATGCATTTTCTGCGATCATATTGGTGAGACTTCAGTCAGAAGTATGCAGAATCACCTAGATCGCTCGTTTCGAGCTATTTAATGCGAGAAACACGTTATCTGGTTGTTTTCACCACTCCACAGTGCGTTTGATATGCGGAACCGGCGACATCTTGATTTTCGTGAGGTTTCAAGCTGAGATATGCATTTTCTGCGATAATCTTGGTGAGACTTCTGTCAGAAGTATGCAGAATCATCGCGATCGCTCTATTCGAGCTATTTAATGCGAGAAACACGTTATCTGGTGTTTTCATCACTCCACAGGGCGTTTGATATGCAGAACCGGCGATATCTTGGTTTTCCTGGGGTTTCCAGCTGAGATATGCATTTTCTGTGATAATCTTGGTGAGTCTTCTGTCAGAAGTATGCAGAAACATCTAGATCGCTCTTTTCGAGCTATTTAATGCGAGAAACAGGTTTTCTGGTGTCTTCACCACGCCACAGTGCGTTTGATATGCAGAACCGGCGATATCTTGGTTTTCGTGGGGTTTCCAGCTGAAATATGCATTTTCTGCGATAATCTTTGTGTTTCATCTATGAGAAGTATGCAGAATCATCGAGAACGCTCTTTTCGAGCTAGTTAATGCGAGATACACGTTTTCTGGTGTTTTCACCACTCCATAGTGCGTCTGATATGCAGAACCGGCGATATCTTGGTTTTCGTGGGGTTTCCAGCTGAGATATGCATTTTCTGCGATAATCTTGGTGAGTCTTCTGTCAGAAGTATGCAGAATCATCTAGATCGCTCTTTTCGAGCTATTTGATGCGAGAATCACGTTTTCTGGTGTTTTCACCACGCCACAGTGCGTTTGATATGCAGAACCGGCGACATCGTGGTTTTCGTCGGGTTTCAAGCTGAGATATGCATTTTCTGCGATCATATTGGTGAGACTTCAGTCAGAAGTATGCAGAATCATCTAGATCGCTCGTTTCGAGCTATTTAAAGCGAGAAACACGTTATCTGGTTGTTTTGACCACTCCACAGTGCGTTTGATATGTAGAGCCGCCGATAACTTGGTTTTCGTGGGGTTTCCAGCTGAGATATGCAATTTCTGTGATAATCTTGGTGAGTCTTCTGTCAGAAGTATGCAGAATCATCGAGATCGCTCTATTCGAGCTATTTAATGCGAGAAACACGTTATCTGTTTGCTTTCACCACTCCACAGTGCGTTTGATATGCAGAACCGGCGATATCTTGGTTTTCGTGGGGTTTCCAGCTGAGATATGCATTTTCTGCGATAATCTTGGTGAGTCTTCTGTCAGAAGTATGCAGAATCATCGAGATCGCTCTATTCGAGCTATTTAATGCGAGAAACACGTTATCTGGTTGTTTTCACCACTCCACAGTGCGTTTGATATGCAGAAACGGAGATATCTTGGTTTCGGTCGGATTTCAAGCTGAGATATGCATTTTCTGCGATAATCTTGGTGAGTCTTCTGTCAGAAGTATGCAGAATCATCGCGATCGCTCTATTCGAGCTATTTAATGCGAGAAACACGTTATCTGGTGTTTCCATCACTCCACAGGGCGTTTGATATGCAGAACCGGCGATATCTTGGTTATCGTGGGGTTTCCAGCTGAGATATGCATTTTCTGCGACAATCTTGGTGTTTCATCTATGAGAAGTATGCAGAATCATCGATAACGCTCTTTTCGAGCTAGTTAATGCGAGATACACGTTTTCTGGTGTTTTCACCACTCCATAGTACGTCTGATATGCAGAACCGGCGATATCTTGGTTTTCGTGGGGTTTCCAGCTGAGATATGCATTTTCTGCGATAATCTTGGTGAGACTTTAGTCAGAAGTATGCAGAATCATCTAGATCGCTCTTTTCGAGCTATTTGATGCGAGAAACACGTTTTCTGGTGTTTTCACCACCCCACAGTGCGTTTGATATGCAGAACCGGCGATATCTTGGTTATCGTGGGGTTTCCAGCTGAGATATGCATTTTCTGCGACAATCTTGGTGAGTCTTCTGTCAGAAGTATGCAGAATCATCTAGATCGCTCTTTTCGAGCTATTTGATGCGAGAAACACGTTTTCTGGTGTTTTCACCACCCCACAGTGCGTTTGATATGCAGAACCGGCGACATCGTGGTTTTGGTCGGGTTTCAAGCTGAGATATGCATTTTCTGCGATAATCTTGGTGAGACTTTAGTCAGAAGTATGCAGAATCATCTAGATCGCTCTTTTCGAGCTATTTGATGCGAGAAACACGTTTTCTGGTGTTTTCACCACTCCACAGTGCGTTTGATATGCAGAACAGTCGACATCGTGGTTTTCGTCGGGTTTCAAGCTGAGATATGCATTTTCTGCGATCATATTGGTGAGTCTTCTGTCAGAAGTATGCAGAATCATCTAGATCGCTCTTTTCGAGCTACTTGATGCGAGAAACACGTTTTCTGGTGTTTTCACCACTCCACAGTGCGTTTGATATGCAGAACCGGCGACATCTTGATTTTCGTGAGGTTTCAAGCTGAGATATGCATTTTCTGCGATAATCTTGGTGAGTCTTCTGTCAGAAGTATGCAGAATCATCTAGATCGCTCTTTTCGAGCTATTTGATGCGAGAAACACGTTTTCTGGTGTTTTCACCACTCCACAGTTCGTTTGATATGCAGAACCGGCGACATCGTGTTTTCCGTCGGGTTTCAAGCTGAGATATGCATTTTCTGCGATCATATTGGTGAGACTTCAGTCAGAAGTATGCAGAATCACCTAGATCGCTCGTTTCGAGCTATTTAATGCGAGAAACACGTTATCTGGTTGTTTTCACCACTCCACAGTGCGTTTGATATGCAGAAACGGCGACATCTTGATTTTCGTGAGGTTTCAAGCTGAGATATGCATTTTCTGCGATAATCTTGGTGAGACTTATGTCAGAAGTATGCAGTATCATCGCGATCGCTCTATTCGAGCTATTTAATGCGAGAAACACGTTATCTGGTGTTTTCATCACTCCACAGGGCGTTTGATATGCAGAACCGGCGATATCTTGGTTTTCCTGGGGTTTCCAGCTGAGATATGCATTTTCTGTGATAATCTTGGTGAGTCTTCTGTCAGAAGTATGCAGAATCATCTAGATCGCTCTTTTCGAGCTATTTAATGCGAGAAACAGGTTTTCTGGTGTCTTCACCACGCCACAGTGCGTTTGATATGCAGAACCGGCATTATCTTGGTTTTCGTGGGGTTTCCAGCTGAAATATGCATTTTCTGCGATAATCTTGGTGTTTCATCTATGAGAAGTATGCAGAATCATCGAGAACGCTCTTTTCGAGCTAGTTAATGCGAGATACACGTTTTCTGGTGTTTTCACCACTCCATAGTGCGTCTGAAATGCAGAACCGGCGATATCTTGGTTTTCGTGGGGTTTCCAGCTGAGATATGCATTTTCTGCGATAATCTTGGTGAGTCTTCTGTCAGAAGTATGCAGAATCATCTAGATCGCTCTTTTCGAGCTATTTGTTGCGAGAAACACGTTTTCTGGTGTTTTCACCACGCCACAGTGCGTTTGATATGCAGAACCGGCGACATCGTGGTTTTCGTCGGGTTTCAAGCTGAGATATGCATTTTCTGCGATCATATTGGTGAGACTTCAGTCAGAACTATGCAGAATCATCTAGATCGCTCGTTTCGAGCTATTTAATGCGAAAAAACAAGTTTTCTGGTGTTTTGACCACTCCACAGTGCGTTTGATATGTAGAGCCGCCGATAACTTGGTTTTCGTGGGGCTTCCAGCTGAAATATGCATTTTCTGCGATAATCTTTGTGTTTCATCTATGAGAAGTATGCAGAATCATCTAGATCGCTCTTTTCGAGCTATTTAAATCGAGAAACACGTTTTCTGGTGTATTCACCACCCCACAGTGCGTTTGATATGCAGAACCGGCGACATCGTGGTTTTGGTCGAGTTTCAAGCTGAGACATGCATTTTCTGCGATAATCTTGGTGAGACTTTAGTCAGAAGTATGCAGAATCATCTAGATCGCTCGTTTCGAGCTACTTAATGCGAGAAACACGTTATCTGGTGTTTTCACCACTCCACAGTGCGTTTAACTTGCAGAACCGGCGACATCTTGGATTTCGTCGGGGTTCAAGCTGGGATATGCATTTTCAACGATAATCTTGGTAAGAATTCTGTCAGAAGTATGCAGAATCATCGAGATCGCTCTATTCGAGCTATTTAATGCGAGAAACACGTTATCTGGTTGTTTTCACCACTCCACAGTGCGTTTGATATATAGAAACGGAGATATCTTGGTTTCGGTCGGGTTTCAAGCTGAGATATGCAGTTTCTGCGATAATCTTGGTGTTTCATCTATGAGAAGTATGCAGAATCATCGAGAACGCTCTTTTCGAGCTAGTTAATGCGAGATACACGTTTTCTGGTGTTTTCACCACTCCATAGTGCGTCTGATATGCAGAACCGGCGATATCTTGGTTTTCGTGGGGTTTCCAGCTGAGATATGCATTTTCTGCGATAATCTTGGTGAGACTTTAGTCAGAACTATGCAGAATCATCTAGATCGCTCTTTTCGAGCTATTTGATGCGAGAAACACGTTTTCTGGTGTTTTCACCACTCCACAGTTCGTTTGATATGCAGAACCGGCGACATCGTGTTTTTCGTCGGGTTT
The DNA here is from genome assembly GCA_951804975.1 of Anthophora plumipes. Classification (NCBI taxonomy): domain Eukaryota; kingdom Metazoa; phylum Arthropoda; class Insecta; order Hymenoptera; family Apidae; genus Anthophora; species Anthophora plumipes. Next base: position 82,293 of record CATORF010000749.1, read on the forward strand.
CAAGCTGAGATATGCATTTTCTGCGATCATATTGGTGAGACTTCAGTCAGAAGTATGCAGAATCACCTAGATCGCTCGTTTCGAGCTATTTAATGCGAGAAACACGTTATCTGGTTGTTTTCACCACTCCACAGTGCGTTTGATATGCGGAACCGGCGACATCTTGATTTTTGTGAGGTTTCAAGCTGAGATATGCATTTTCTGCGATAATCTTGGTGAGACTTCTGTCAGAAGTATGCAGAATCATCGCGATCGCTCTATTCGAGCTATTTAATGCGAGAAACACGTTATCTGGTGTTTTCATCACTCCACAGGGCGTTTGATATGCAGAACCGGCGATATCTTGGTTTTCCTGGGGTTTCCAGCTGAGATATGCATTTTCTGTGATAATCTTGGTGAGTCTTCTGTCAGAAGTATGCAGAAACATCTAGATCGCTCTTTTCGAGCTATTTAATGCGAGAAACAGGTTTTCTGGTGTCTTCACCACGCCACAGTGCGTTTGATATGCAGAACCGGCGATATCTTGGTTTTCGTGGGGTTTCCAGCTGAAATATGCATTTTCTGCGATAATCTTGGTGTTTCATCTATGAGAAGTATGCAGAATCATCGAGAACGCTCTTTTCGAGCTAGTTAATGCGAGATACACGTTTTCTGGTGTTTTCACCACTCCATAGTGCGTCTGATATGCAGAACCGGCGATATCTTGGTTTTCGTGGGGTTTCCAGCTGAGATATGCATTTTCTGCGATAATCTTGGTGAGTCTTCTGTCAGAAGTATGCAGAATCATCTAGATCGCTCTTTTCGAGCTATTTGATGCGAGAAACACGTTTTCTGGTGTTTTCACCACGCCACAGTGCGTTTGATATGCAGAACCGGCGACATCGTGGTTTTCGTCGGGTTTCAAGCTGAGATATGCATTTTCTGCGATCATATTGGTGAGACTTCAGTCAGAAGTATGCAGAATCATCTAGATCGCTCGTTTCGAGCTATTTGAAGCGAGAAACAAATTATCTGGTTGTTTTGACCACTCCACAGTGCGTTTGATATGTAGAGCCGCCGATAACTTGGTTTTCGTGGGGTTTCCAGCTGAGATATGCAATTTCTGTGATAATCTTGGTGAGTCTTCTGTCAGAAGTATGCAGAATCATCGAGATCGCTCTATTCGAGCTATTTAATGCGAGAAACACGTTATCTGTTTGCTTTCACCACTCCACAGTGCGTTTGATATGCAGAACCGGCGATATCTTGGTTTTCGTGGGGTTTCCAGCTGAGATATGCATTTTCTGCGATAATCTTGGTGAGTCTTCTGTCAGAAGTATGCAGAATCATCTAGATCGCTCTTTTCGAGCTATTTGATGCGAGAAACACGTTTTCTGGTGTTTTCACCACGCCACAGTGCGTTTGATATGCAGAACCGGCGACATCGTGGTTTTCGTCGGGTTTCAAGCTGAGATATGCATTTTCTGCGATCATATTGGTGAGACTTCAGTCAGAACTATGCAGAATCATCTAGATCGCTCGTTTCGAGCTATTTAATGCGAAAAAACAAGTTTTCTGGTGTTTTGACCACTCCACAGTGCGTTTGATATGTAGAGCCGCCGATAACTTGGTTTTCGTGGGGCTTCCAGCTGAAATATGCATTTTCTGCGATAATCTTTGTGTTTCATCTATGAGAAGTATGCAGAATCATCTAGATCGCTCTTTTCGAGCTATTTAAATCGAGAAACACGTTTTCTGGTGTATACACCACCCCACAGTGCGTTTGATATGCAGAACCGGCGACATCGTGGTTTTGGTCGAGTTTCAAGCTGAGACATGCATTTTCTGCGATAATCTTGGTGAGACTTTAGTCAGAAGTATGCAGAATCATCTAGATCGCTCGTTTCGAGCTACTTAATGCGAGAAACACGTTATCTGGTGTTTTCACCACTCCACAGTGCGTTTAACTTGCAGAACCGGCGACATCTTGGATTTCGTCGGGGTTCAAGCTGGGATATGCATTTTCAACGATAATCTTGGTAAGAATTCTGTCAGAAGTATGCAGAATCATCGAGATCGCTCTATTCGAGCTATTTAATGCGAGAAACACGTTATCTGGTTGTTTTCACCACTCCACAGTGCGTTTGATATATAGAAACGGAGATATCTTGGTTTCGGTCGGGTTTCAAGCTGAGATATGCAGTTTCTGCGATAATCTTGGTGTTTCATCTATGAGAAGTATGCAGAATCATCGAGAACGCTCTTTTCGAGCTAGTTAATGCGAGATACACGTTTTCTGGTGTTTTCACCACTCCATAGTGCGTCTGATATGCAGAACCGGCGATATCTTGGTTTTCGTGGGGTTTCCAGCTGAGATATGCATTTTCTGCGATAATCTTGGTGAGACTTTAGTCAGAACTATGCAGAATCATCTAGATCGCTCTTTTCGAGCTATTTGATGCGAGAAACACGTTTTCTGGTGTTTTCACCACTCCACAGTTCGTTTGATATGCAGAACCGGCGACATCGTGTTTTTTGTCGGGTTTCAAGCTGAGATATGCATTTTCTGCGATCATATTGGTGAGACTTCAGTCAGAAGTATGCAGAATCACCTAGATCGCTCGTTTCGAGCTATTTAATGCGAGAAACACGTTATCTGGTTGTTTTCACCACTCCACAGTGCGTTTGATATGCGGAACCGGCGACATCTTGATTTTCGTGAGGTTTCAAGCTGAGATATGCATTTTCTGCGATAATCTTGGTGAGACTTCTGTCAGAAGTATGCAGAATCATCGCGATCGCTCTATTCGAGCTATTTAATGCGAGAAACACGTTATCTGGTGTTTTCATCACTCCACAGGGCGTTTGATATGCAGAACCGGCGATATCTTGGTTTTCCTGGGGTTTCCAGCTGAGATATGCATTTTCTGTGATAATCTTGGTGAGTCTTCTGTCAGAAGTATGCAGAAACATCTAGATCGCTCTTTTCGAGCTATTTAATGCGAGAAACAGGTTTTCTGGTGTCTTCACCACGCCACAGTGCGTTTGATATGCAGAACCGGCGATATCTTGGTTTTCGTGGGGTTTCCAGCTGAAATATGCATTTTCTGCGATAATCTTGGTGTTTCATCTATGAGAAGTATGCAGAATCATCGAGGACGCTCTTTTCGAGCTAGTTAATGCGAGATACACGTTTTCTGGTGTTTTCACCACTCCATAGTGCGTCTGATATGCAGAACCGGCGATATCTTGGTTTTCGTGGGGTTTCCAGCTGAGATATGCATTTTCTGCGATAATCTTGGTGAGTCTTCTGTCAGAAGTATGCAGAATCATCTAGATCGCTCTTTTCGAGCTATTTGATGCGAGAATCACGTTTTCTGGTGTTTTCACCACGCCACAGTGCGTTTGATATGCAGAACCGGCGACATCGTGGTTTTCGTCGGGTTTCAAGCTGAGATATGCATTTTCTGCGATCATATTGGTGAGACTTCAGTCAGAAGTATGCAGAATCATCTAGATCGCTCGTTTCGAGCTATTTAAAGCGAGAAACACGTTATCTGGTTGTTTTGACCACTCCACAGTGCGTTTGATATGTAGAGCCGCCGATAACTTGGTTTTCGTGGGGTTTCCAGCTGAGATATGCAATTTCTGTGATAATCTTGGTGAGTCTTCTGTCAGAAGTATGCAGAATCATCGAGATCGCTCTATTCGAGCTATTTAATGCGAGAAACACGTTATCTGTTTGCTTTCACCACTCCACAGTGCGTTTGATATGCAGAACCGGCGATATCTTGGTTTTGGTGGGGTTTCCAGCTGAGATATGCATTTTCTGCGATAATCTTGGTGAGTCTTCTGTCAGAAGTATGCAGAATCATCGAGATCGCTCTATTCGAGCTATTTAATGCGAGAAACACGTTATCTGGTTGTTTTCACCACTCCACAGTGCGTTTGATATGCAGAAACGGAGATATCTTGGTTTCGGTCGGATTTCAAGCTGAGATATGCATTTTCTGCGATAATCTTGGTGAGTCTTCTGTCAGAAGTATGCAGAATCATCGCGATCGCTCTATTCGAGCTATTTAATGCGAGAAACACGTTATCTGGTGTTTCCATCACTCCACAGGGCGTTTGATATGCAGAACCGGCGATATCTTGGTTATCGTGGGGTTTCCAGCTGAGATATGCATTTTCTGCGACAATCTTGGTGTTTCATCTATGAGAAGTATGCAGAATCATCGATAACGCTCTTTTCGAGCTAGTTAATGCGAGATACACGTTTTCTGGTGTTTTCACCACTCCATAGTACGTCTGATATGCAGAACCGGCGATATCTTGGTTTTCGTGGGGTTTCCAGCTGAGATATGCATTTTCTGCGATAATCTTGGTGAGACTTTAGTCAGAACTATGCAGAATCATCTAGATCGCTCGTTTCGAGCTATTTAATGCGAAATAACAAGTTTTCTGGTGTTTTGACCACTCCACAGTGCGTTTGATATGTAGAGCCGCCGATAACTTGGTTTTCGTGGGGATTCCAGCTGAAATATGCATTTTCTGCGATAATCTTGGTGAGTCTTCTGTCAGAAGTATGCAGAATCATCTAGATCGCTCTTTTCGAGCTATTTGATGCGAGAAACACGTTTTCTGGTGTTTTCACCACCCCACAGTGCGTTTGATATGCAGAACCGGCGACATCGTGGTTTTGGTCGGGTTTCAAGCTGAGATATGCATTTTCTGCGATAATCTTGGTGAGACTTTAGTCAGAAGTATGCAGAATCATCTAGATCGCTCTTTTCGAGCTATTTGATGCGAGAAACACGTTTTCTGGTGTTTTCACCACTCCACAGTGCGTTTGATATGCAGAACAGTCGACATCGTGGTTTTCGTCGGGTTTCAAGCTGAGATATGCATTTTCTGCGATCATATTGGTGAGTCTTCTGTCAGAAGTATGCAGAATCATCTAGATCGCTCTTTTCGAGCTACTTGATGCGAGAAACACGTTTTCTGGTGTTTTCACCACTCCACAGTGCGTTTGATATGCAGAACCGGCGACATCTTGATTTTCGTGAGGTTTCAAGCTGAGATATGCATTTTCTGCGATAATCTTGGTGAGTCTTCTGTCAGAAGTATGCAGAATCATCTAGATCGCTCTTTTCGAGCTATTTGATGCGAGAAACACGTTTTCTGGTGTTTTCACCACTCCACAGTTCGTTTGATATGCAGAACCGGCGACATCGTGTTTTCCGTCGGGTTTCAAGCTGAGATATGCATTTTCTGCGATCATATTGGTGAGACTTCAGTCAGAAGTATGCAGAATCACCTAGATCGCTCGTTTCGAGCTATTTAATGCGAGAAACACGTTATCTGGTTGTTTTCACCACTCCACAGTGCGTTTGATATGCAGAACCGGCGACATCTTGATTTTCGTGAGGTTTCAAGCTGAGATATGCATTTTCTGCGATAATCTTGGTGAGACTTATGTCAGAAGTATGCAGTATCATCGCGATCGCTCTATTCGAGCTATTTAATGCGAGAAACACGTTATCTGGTGTTTTCATCACTCCACAGGGCGTTTGATATGCAGAACCGGCGATATCTTGGTTTTCCTGGGGTTTCCAGCTGAGATATGCATTTTCTGTGATAATCTTGGTGAGTCTTCTGTCAGAAGTATGCAGAATCATCTAGATCGCTCTTTTCGAGCTATTTAATGCGAGAAACAGGTTTTCTGGTGTCTTCACCACGCCACAGTGCGTTTGATATGCAGAACCGGCGATATCTTGGTTTTCGTGGGGTTTCCAGCTGAAATATGCATTTTCTGCGATAATCTTGGTGTTTCATCTATGAGAAGTATGCAGAATCATCGAGAACGCTCTTTTCGAGCTAGTTAATGCGAGATACACGTTTTCTGGTGTTTTCACCACTCCATAGTGCGTCTGATATGCAGAACCGGCGATATCTTGGTTTTCGTGGGGTTTCCAGCTGAGATATGCATTTTCTGCGATAATCTTGGTGAGTCTTCTGTCAGAAGTATGCAGAATCATCTAGATCGCTCTTTTCGAGCTATTTGATGCGAGAAACACGTTTTCTGGTGTTTTCACCACGCCACAGTGCGTTTGATATGCAGAACCGGCGACATCGTGGTTTTCGTCGGGTTTCAAGCTGAGATATGCATTTTCTGCGATCATATTGGTGAGACTTCAGTCAGAACTATGCAGAATCATCTAGATCGCTCGTTTCGAGCTATTTAATGCGAAAAAACAAGTTTTCTGGTGTTTTGACCACTCCACAGTGCGTTTGATATGTAGAGCCGCCGATAACTTGGTTTTCGTGGGGCTTCCAGCTGAAATATGCATTTTCTGCGATAATCTTTGTGTTTCATCTATGAGAAGTATGCAGAATCATCTAGATCGCTCTTTTCGAGCTATTTAAATCGAGAAACACGTTTTCTGGTGTATTCACCACCCCACAGTGCGTTTGATATGCAGAACCGGCGACATCGTGGTTTTGGTCGAGTTTCAAGCTGAGACATGCATTTTCTGCGATAATCTTGGTGAGACTTTAGTCAGAAGTATGCAGAATCATCTAGATCGCTCGTTTCGAGCTACTTAATGCGAGAAACACGTTATCTGGTGTTTTCACCACTCCACAGTGCGTTTAACTTGCAGAACCGGCGACATCTTGGATTTCGTCGGGGTTCAAGCTGGGATATGCATTTTCAACGATAATCTTGGTAAGAATTCTGTCAGAAGTATGCAGAATCATCGAGATCGCTCTATTCGAGCTATTTAATGCGAGAAACACGTTATCTGGTTGTTTTCACCACTCCACAGTGCGTTTGATATATAGAAACGGAGATATCTTGGTTTCGGTCGGGTTTCAAGCTGAGATATGCAGTTTCTGCGATAATCTTGGTGTTTCATCTATGAGAAGTATGCAGAATCATCGAGAACGCTCTTTTCGAGCTAGTTAATGCGAGATACACGTTTTCTGGTGTTTTCACCACTCCATAGTGCGTCTGATATGCAGAACCGGCGATATCTTGGTTTTCGTGGGGTTTCCAGCTGAGATATGCATTTTCTGCGATAATCTTGGTGAGACTTTAGTCAGAACTATGCAGAATCATCTAGATCGCTCTTTTCGAGCTATTTGATGCGAGAAACACGTTTTCTGGTGTTTTCACCACTCCACAGTTCGTTTGATATGCAGAACCGGCGACATCGTGTTTTTCGTCGGGTTTCAAGCTGAGATATGCATTTTCTGCGATCATATTGGTGAGACTTCAGTCAGAAGTATGCAGAATCACCTAGATCGCTCGTTTCGAGCTATTTAATGCGAGAAACACGTTATCTGGTTGTTTTCACCACTCCACAGTGCGTTTGATATGCGGAACCGGCGACATCTTGATTTTTGTGAGGTTTCAAGCTGAGATATGCATTTTCTGCGATAATCTTGGTGAGACTTCTGTCAGAAGTATGCAGAATCATCGCGATCGCTCTATTCGAGCTATTTAATGCGAGAAACACGTTATCTGGTGTTTTCATCACTCCACAGGGCGTTTGATATGCAGAACCGGCGATATCTTGGTTTTCCTGGGGTTTCCAGCTGAGATATGCATTTTCTGTGATAATCTTGGTGAGTCTTCTGTCAGAAGTATGCAGAAACATCTAGATCGCTCTTTTCGAGCTATTTAATGCGAGAAACAGGTTTTCTGGTGTCTTCACCACGCCACAGTGCGTTTGATATGCAGAACCGGCGATATCTTGGTTTTCGTGGGGTTTCCAGCTGAAATATGCATTTTCTGCGATAATCTTGGTGTTTCATCTATGAGAAGTATGCAGAATCATCGAGAACGCTCTTTTCGAGCTAGTTAATGCGAGATACACGTTTTCTGGTGTTTTCACCACTCCATAGTGCGTCTGATATGCAGAACCGGCGATATCTTGGTTTTCGTGGGGTTTCCAGCTGAGATATGCATTTTCTGCGATAATCTTGGTGAGTCTTCTGTCAGAAGTATGCAGAATCATCTAGATCGCTCTTTTCGAGCTATTTGATGCGAGAAACACGTTTTCTGGTGTTTTCACCACGCCACAGTGCGTTTGATATGCAGAACCGGCGACATCGTGGTTTTCGTCGGGTTTCAAGCTGAGATATGCATTTTCTGCGATCATATTGGTGAGACTTCAGTCAGAAGTATGCAGAATCATCTAGATCGCTCGTTTCGAGCTATTTGAAGCGAGAAACAAATTATCTGGTTGTTTTGACCACTCCACAGTGCGTTTGATATGTAGAGCCGCCGATAACTTGGTTTTCGTGGGGTTTCCAGCTGAGATATGCAATTTCTGTGATAATCTTGGTGAGTCTTCTGTCAGAAGTATGCAGAATCATCGAGATCGCTCTATTCGAGCTATTTAATGCGAGAAACACGTTATCTGTTTGCTTTCACCACTCCACAGTGCGTTTGATATGCAGAACCGGCGATATCTTGGTTTTCGTGGGGTTTCCAGCTGAGATATGCATTTTCTGCGATAATCTTGGTGAGTCTTCTGTCAGAAGTATGCAGAATCATCTAGATCGCTCTTTTCGAGCTATTTGATGCGAGAAACACGTTTTCTGGTGTTTTCACCACGCCACAGTGCGTTTGATATGCAGAACCGGCGACATCGTGGTTTTCGTCGGGTTTCAAGCTGAGATATGCTATTTCTGCGATCATATTGGTGAGACTTCAGTCAGAAGTATGCAGAATCATCGCGATCGCTCTTTTCGAGCTATTTGATGCGAGAAACACGTTTTCTGGTGTTTTCACCACGCCACAGTGCGTTTGATATGCAGAACCGGCGACATCGTGGTTTTCGTCGGGTTTCAAGCTGAGATATGCATTTTCTGCGATCATATTGGTGAGACTTCAGTCAGAAGTATGCAGAATCATCTAGATCGCTCGTTTCGAGCTATTTAAAGCGCGAAACACGTTATCTGGTTGTTTTGACCACTCCACAGTGCGTTTGATATGTAGAGCCGCCGATAACTTGGTTTTCGTGGGGTTTCCAGCTGAAATATGCATTTTCTGCGATAATCTTGGTGTTTCATCTATGAGAAGTATGCAGAATCATCGAGAACGCTCTTTTCGAGCTGGTTAATGCGAGATACACGTTTTCTGATGTTTTCACCACTCCATAGTGCGTCTGATATGCAGAACCGGCGATATCTTGGTTTTCGTGGGGTTTCCAGCTGAGATATGCAATTTCTGTGATAATCTTGGTGAGTCTTCTGTCAGAAGTATGCAGAATCATCTGGATCGCTCGTTTCGAGCTATTTGATGCGAGAAACACGTTTTCTGGTGTTTACACCACTCCACAGTGCGTTTGATATGCAGAACCGGCGACATCGTGGTTTTCGTCGGGTTTCAAGCTGAGATATGCATTTTCTGCGATCATATTGGTGAGACTTCAGTCAGAAGTATGCAGAATCACCTAGATCGCTCTATTCGAGCTATTTAATGCGAGAAACACGTTATCTGGTTGTTTTCACCACTCCACAGTGCGTCTGATATGCAGAACTGGCGACACCTTGGTTTTCGTGGGGTTTCTAGCTGGGATATGCATTTTCTGCGATAATCTTGTTGAGACTTCTGTCCGAAGTATGCAGAATCATCGAGATCGCTCGTTTCGAGCTATTTAATGCGAGAAACACGTTATCTGGTGTTTTCACCACTCCACAGTTCTTTGGATATGCAGAACAGGAGATATCTTGGTTTGCGTGGGGTTTCAAGCAGAGATATGCATTTTCTGCGATAATCTTGGTAAGAATTCTGTCAGAACTATGCAGTATCATCTAGATCGCTCTTTTCGAGCTACTTAATGCGAGAAACACGTTTTCTGGTGTTTTGACCACTCCACAGTGCGTTTGATATGTAGAACCGCCGACATCTTGATTTTCGTGAGGTTTCAAGCTGAGATATGCATTTTCTGCGATAATCTTGGTGAGTCTTCTGTCAGAAGTATGCAGAATCATCTAGATCGCTCTTTTCGAGCTATTTGATGCGAGAAACACGTTTTCTGGTGTTTTCACCACTCCACAGTGCGTTTGATATGCAGAACAGTCGACATCGTGGTTTTCGTCGGGTTTCAAGCTGAGATATGCATTTTCTGCGATCATATTGGTGAGTCTTCTGTCAGAAGTATGCAGAATCATCTAGATCGCTCTTTTCGAGCTATTTGATGCGAGAAACACGTTTTCTGGTGTTTTCACCACTCCACAGTGCGTTTGATATGCAGAACCGGCGACATCTTGATTTTCGTGAGGTTTCAAGCTGAGATATGCATTTTCTGCGATAATCTTGGTGAGTCTTCTGTCAGAAGTATGCAGAATCATCTAGATCGCTCTTTTCGAGCTATTTGATGCGAGAAACACGTTTTCTGGTGTTTTCACCACTCCACAGTTCGTTTGATATGCAGAACCGGCGACATCGTGTTTTTCGTCGGGTTTCAAGCTGAGATATGCATTTTCTGCGATCATATTGGTGAGACTTCAGTCAGAAGTATGCAGAATCACCTAGATCGCTCGTTTCGAGCTATTTAATGCGAGAAACACGTTATCTGGTTGTTTTCACCACTCCACAGTGCGTTTGATATGCAGAACCGGCGACATCTTGATTTTCGTGAGGTTTCAAGCTGAGATATGCATTTTCTGCGATAATCTTGGTGAGACTTCTGTCAGAAGTATGCAGAATCATCGCGATCGCTCTATTCGAGCTATTTAATGCGAGAAACACGTTATCTGGTGTTTTCATCACTCCACAGGGCGTTTGATATGCACAACCGGCGATATCTTGGTTTTCCTGGGGTTTCCAGCTGAGATATGCATTTTCTGTGATAATCTTGGTGAGTCTTCTGTCAGAAGTATGCAGAATCATCTAGATCGCTCTTTTCGAGCTATTTGATGCGAGAAACACGTTTTCTGGTGTTTTCACCACGCCACAGTGCGTTTGATATGCAGAACCGGCGACATCGTGGTTTTCGTCGGGTTTCAAGCTGAGATATGCATTTTCTGCGATCATATTGGTGAGACTTCAGTCAGAAGTATGCAGAATCATCTAGATCGCTCGTTTCGAGCTATTTAAAGCGCGAAACACGTTATCTGGTTGTTTTGACCACCCCACAGTGCGTTTGATATGTAGAGCCGCCGATAACTTGGTTTTCGTGGGGTTTCCAGCTGAAATATGCATTTTCTGCGATAATCTTGGTGTTTCATCTATGAGAAGTATGCAGAATCATCGAGAACGCTCTTTTCGAGCTGGTTAATGCGAGATACACGTTTTCTGATGTTTTCACCACTCCATAGTGCGTCTGATATGCAGAACCGGCGATATCTTGGTTTTCGTGGGGTTTCCAGCTGAGATATGCAATTTCTGTGATAATCTTGGTGAGTCTTCTGCCAGAAGTATGCAGAATCATCTGGATCGCTCGTTTCGAGCTATTTGATGCGAAAAACACGTTTTCTGGTGTTTACACCACTCCACAGTGCGTTTGATATGCAGAACCGGCGACATCGTGGTTTTCGTCGGGTTTCAAGCTGAGATATGCATTTTCTGCGATCATATTGGTGAGACTTCAGTCAGAAGTATGCAGAATCACCTAGATCGCTCTATTCGAGCTATTTAATGCGAGAAACACGTTATCTGGTTGTTTTCACCACTCCACAGTGCGTTTGATATGCAGAACCGGCGACATCTTGGTTTTCGTGGGGTTTCCAGCTGAAATATTCATTTTCTGCGATAATATTGGTGAGACTTCAGTCAGAAGTATGCAGAATCATCTAGATCGCTCTTTTCGAGCTACTTAATGCATGAAACACGTTTTCTGGTGTTTTCACCACTCCACAGTGCGTTTGATATGCAGAACCGGCGACATCTTGATTTTCGTGAGGTTTCTAGCTGAGATATGCATTTTCTGCGATAATATTGGTGAGACTTCAGTCAGAAGTATGCAGAATCATCCAGAACGCTCTTTTCGAGCTAGTTAATGCGAGTAACACGTTTTCTGGTGTTTTCACCACTCAACGGAGCGTCTGATACGCAGAACCGGCGACATCTTGGTTTTCGTCGGGTTTCAAGCTGAGATATGCATTTTCGGCGATAATCTTGGTGAGTCTTCTGTCAGAAGTATGCAGAAGCATCTAGATCGCTCTTTTCGAGCTATTTAATGCGAGAAACACGTTTGCTGGTGTTTTCACCACTCCACAGTGCGTCTGATATGCAGAACTGGCGACACCTTGGTTTTCGTGGGGTTTCTAGCTGGAATATGCATTTTCTGCGATAATCTTGTTGAGACTTCTGTCCGAAGTATGCAGAATCATCGAGATCGCTCGTTTCGAGCTATTTAATGCGAGAAACACGTTATCTGGTGTTTTCACCACTCCACAGTTCTTTGGATATGCAGAACAGGAGATATCTTGGTTTGCGTGGGGTTTCAAGCAGAGATATGCATTTTCTGCGATAATCTTGGTAAGAATTCTGTCAGAAGTATGCAGTATCATCTAGATCGCTCTTTTCGAGCTACTTAATGCGAGAAACACGTTTTCTGGTGTTTTGACCACTCCACAGTGCGTTTGATATGTAGAACCGCCGATAGCTTGGTTTTCGTGGGGATTCCAGCTGATATATGCATTTTCTGCGATAATATTGGTGAGACTTCAGTCAGAAGTATGCAGAATCATCTAGATCTCTCGTTTCGAGTTATTTAATGCGAGAAACACGTTATCTGGTTGTTTTCACCACTCCACAGTGCGTTTGATATGCAGAACCGGCGACATCTTGATTTTCGTGAGGTTTCAAGCTGAGATATGCATTTTCTGCGATAATCTTGGTGAGTCTTCTGTCAGAAGTATGCAGAATCATCTAGATCGCTCTTTTCGAGCTATTTGATGCGAGAAACACGTTTTCTGGTGTTTTCACCACTCCACAGTGCGTTTGATATGCAGAACCGCCGACATCGTGTTTTTCGTCGGGTTTCAAGCTGAGATATGCATTTTCTGCGATCATATTGGTGAGACTTCAGTCAGAAGTATGCAGAATCACCTAGATCGCTCGTTTCGAGCTATTTAATGCGAGAAACACGTTATCTGGTTGTTTTCACCACTCCACAATGCGTTTGATATGCAGAACCGGCGACATCTTGATTTTCGTAAGGTTTCAAGCTGAGATATGCATTTTCTGCGATAATCTTGGTGAGTCTTCTGTCAGAAGTATGCAGAATCATCTAGATCGCTTTTTTCGAGCTACTTGATGCGAGAAACACGTTTTCTGGTGTTTTCACCACTCCACAGTGCGTTTGATATGCAGAACAGTCGACATCGTGGTTTTCGTCGGGTTTCAAGCTGAGATATGCATTTTCTGCGATCATATTGGTGAGACTTCAGTCAGAAGTATGCAGAATCACCTAGATCGCACGTTTCGAGCTATTTAATGCGAGAAACACGTTATCTGGTGTTTTCACCACTCCACAGTGCGTTTGATATTCAGAACCGGCGACATCTTGATTTTCGTGAGGTTTCAAGCTGAGATATGCATTTTCTGCGATAATCTTGGTGAGTCTTCTGTCAGAAGTATGCAGAATCATCTAGATCGCTCTTTTCGAGCTATTTGTTGCGAGAAACACGTTTTCTGGTGTTTACACCACTCCACAGTGCGTTTGATATGCAGAACCGGCGACATCTTGATTTTCGTGAGGTTTCAAGCTGAGATATGCATTTTCTGCGATAATCTTGGTGAGTCTTCTGTCAGAAGTATGCAGAATCATCTAGATCGCTCTTTTCGAGCTATTTGATGCGAGAAACACGTTTTCTGGTGTTTACACCACTCCACAGTGCGTCTGATATGCAGAACTGGCGACACCTTGGTTTTCGTGGGGTTTCCAGCTGGGATATGCATTTTCTGCGATAATCTTGTTGAGACTTCTGTCCGAAGTATGCAGAATCATCGAGATCGCTCGTTTCGAGCTATTTAATGCGAGAAACACGTTATCCGGTTGTTTTCACCACTCCACAGTGCGTTTGATATGCAGAACCGGCGACATCTTGATTTTCGTGAGGTTTCAAGCTGAGATATGCATTTTCTGCGATAATCTTGGTGAGTCTTCTGTCAGAAGTATGCAGAATCATCTAGATCGCTCTTTTCGAGCTATTTGATGCGAGAAACACGTTTTCTGGTGTTTACACCACTCCACAGTGCGTTTGATATGCAGAACCGGCGACATCGTGGTTTTCGTCGGGTTTCAAGCTGAGATATGCATTTTCTGCGATCATATTGGTGAGACTTCAGTCAGAAGTATGCAGAATCACCTAGATCGCTCTATTCGAGCTATTTAATGCGAGAAACACGTTATCTGGTTGTTTTCACCACTCCACAGTGCGTTTGATATGCAGAACCGGCGACATCTTGGTTTTCGTGGGGTTTCCAGCTGAAATATTAATTTTCTGCGATAATATTGGTGAGACTTCAGTCAGAAGTATGCAGAATCATCTAGATCGCTCTTTTCGAGCTACTTAATGCACGAAACACGTTTTCTGGTGTTTTCACCACTCCACAGTGCGTTTGATATGCAGAACCGGCGACATCTTGATTTTCGTGAGGTTTCTAGCTGAGATATGCATTTTCTGCGATAATATTGGTGAGACTTCAGTCAGAAGTATGCAGAATCATCCAGAACGCTCTTTTCGAGCTATCTAATGCGAGAAACACGTTATCTGGTGTTTTCACCACTCCACAGTTCTTTGGATATGCAGAACAGGAGATATCTTGGTTTGCGTGGGGTTTCAAGCAGAGATATGCATTTTCTGCGATAATCTTGGTGAGTCTTCTGTCAGAAGTATGCAGAATCATCTAGATCGCTTTTTTCGAGCTACTTGATGCGAGAAACACGTTTTCTGGTGTTTTCACCACTCCACAGTGCGTTTGATATGCAGAACAGTCGACATCGTGGTTTTCGTCGGGTTTCAAGCTGAGATATGCATTTTCTGCGATCATATTGGTGAGACTTCAGTCAGAAGTATGCAGAATCACCTAGATCGCACGTTTCGAGCTATTTAATGCGAGAAACACGTTATCTGGTGTTTTCACCACTCCACAGTGCGTTTGATATTCAGAACCGGCGACATCTTGATTTTCGTGAGGTTTCAAGCTGAGATATGCATTTTCTGCGATAATCTTGGTGAGTCTTCTGTCAGAAGTATGCAGAATCATCTAGATCGCTCTTTTCGAGCTATTTGTTGCGAGAAACACGTTTTCTGGTGTTTACACCACTCCACAGTGCGTTTGATATGCAGAACCGGCGACATCTTGATTTTCGTGAGGTTTCAAGCTGAGATATGCATTTTCTGCGATAATCTTGGTGAGTCTTCTGTCAGAAGTATGCAGAATCATCTAGATCGCTCTTTTCGAGCTATTTGATGCGAGAAACACGTTTTCTGGTGTTTACACCACTCCACAGTGCGTCTGATATGCAGAACTGGCGACACCTTGGTTTTCGTGGGGTTTCCAGCTGGGATATGCATTTTCTGCGATAATCTTGTTGAGACTTCTGTCCGAAGTATGCAGAATCATCGAGATCGCTCGTTTCGAGCTATTTAATGCGAGAAACACGTTATCCGGTTGTTTTCACCACTCCACAGTGCGTTTGATATGCAGAACCGGCGACATCTTGATTTTCGTGAGGTTTCAAGCTGAGATATGCATTTTCTGCGATAATCTTGGTGAGTCTTCTGTCAGAAGTATGCAGAATCATCTAGATCGCTCTTTTCGAGCTATTTGATGCGAGAAACACGTTTTCTGGTGTTTACACCACTCCACAGTGCGTTTGATATGCAGAACCGGCGACATCGTGGTTTTCGTCGGGTTTCAAGCTGAGATATGCATTTTCTGCGATCATATTGGTGAGACTTCAGTCAGAAGTATGCAGAATCACCTAGATCGCTCTATTCGAGCTATTTAATGCGAGAAACACGTTATCTGGTTGTTTTCACCACTCCACAGTGCGTTTGATATGCAGAACCGGCGACATCTTGGTTTTCGTGGGGTTTCCAGCTGAAATATTAATTTTCTGCGATAATATTGGTGAGACTTCAGTCAGAAGTATGCAGAATCATCTAGATCGCTCTTTTCGAGCTACTTAATGCACGAAACACGTTTTCTGGTGTTTTCACCACTCCACAGTGCGTTTGATATGCAGAACCGGCGACATCTTGATTTTCGTGAGGTTTCTAGCTGAGATATGCATTTTCTGCGATAATATTGGTGAGACTTCAGTCAGAAGTATGCAGAATCATCCAGAACGCTCTTTTCGAGCTATTTAATGCGAGAAACACGTTATCTGGTGTTTTCACCACTCCACAGTTCTTTGGATATGCAGAACAGGAGATATCTTGGTTTGCGTGGGGTTTCAAGCAGAGATATGCATGTTCTGCGATAATCTTGGTGAGACTTCTGTTAGAAGTATGCAGAATCATGGAGATCGCACTTTTCGAGCTATTTAATGCGAGAAACACGTAATAATTTTATTAAGTAGATTTATTTCTAAAATAGGATTGATTTTAATAATTTTGTTTGTTTTAATTCAAAATATTTCAGTAATTTTAGAATTGTGTATATCATTTATTCAAGCTTATGTATTTTCAACTTTAAGAGTATTGTATTTTTCGGAATTTAAATAAATAAAATGATAATAAGAAATTTTCCTTTTCATTTAGTAACAGTTAGACCATGACCTTTTTTGATATCTATGAGATTAATAAATTCAATATTAGGTTTTATTAATTGATTTTATTTAAATGATTTTGAATTTATTTTTCTTAATTTATTTATTAATTTATTAATTATATATCAATGATGACGAGATTTTATTCGAGAGAGTTTATATCAAGGATTTCATACTTTTATTGTTTATGGGTTTTTAAAGTTTAGGATAATTTTATTTATTATTTCAGAAATATTTTTTTTTATTTCTTTTTTTTGAACTTATTTTCATAGATGTATTTCTTTAAGAATAGAATTAGGATATATTTGACCTCCTAAAATAATTAGTCAATTTAATCCTTATGATATTCCTTTATTAAATTCTGTTATTTTAATTTCTTCAGGATTATCAGTTTCTTGAAGTCATTATAGATTGTTAAATAATAATTTTAATATAGTTAATTTAAGATTATTTTTTACAGTTATTTTAGGTATTTATTTTACTTTAATTCAATTTATTGAATATTTAGAATCTTCTTTTAGAATTAATGATGGAATTTTTGGTTCTATTTTTTATATAAGGACTGGATTTCATGGTCTTCATGTTATTGTAGGAACTTTAATATTGATATTTTCTTTATTTCGATTGAATATAAATCATTTTAGAAAAATTCATCATTTTAATTTTGAAGGTTCTTTATGATATTGACATTTTGTTGATGTTATTTGATTATTTTTATATATTTTTATTTATTGATGAATATATTATATATATAGTATAATTTAATACAGTTAACTTCCAATTAACAAATTTCTATTTTAGTAATATATATAGTGATGTTAATGGTGTTATCTTATATTAGATTAATTTTTTTAATTATAATTTTAATTTATTTATTAAATGTGTTTTCTTCTATTTTTAAGATTTCTGATAAGGAAAAGAAAAGTTCTTATGAATGTGGGTTTAATTCAATTACTAAGGCTTTTATTCCATTTTCAGTACCTTTTTATTTAATAGCTTTAATATTTTTAGTATTTGATATTGAAATTATTTTAATTGTTCCATTTATTTTATTAGTTAAGTATATAGGTTTTAGTTACATATTTATTATTTTTTTATTATTTTTTTTTATTATACTTTTTTCTTTAGTTTATGAATGATGTATAAATTATTTATTGTGAATATTTTAATTTGAATATATGGATTATTAGTTAATCAATATTTAAGTCGAAATTAAATTGTAATTTTTTACTTCATATATTATTTAATTTATATAATTTAATATAAATTTTAATTAAAGCCAAAGAGAGGCATTTTATTGTTAATAAGATTATTGAATAATTTATTCTAATTAAAGAAATAATTGAAAATAGAATTTCTAATTCTGTAGAGATATTAATTTATCATATTTCTTTTAATAGGTTTATATAGTTTAATTAAAACTTTATATTTTCAGTATAAAAATATTAATATACATATTTATTTATAAATAAATGTATAAAGATATATATATATATATATATATATATATATATATTTAGAAATAATAAATTATTTCTTTAATATTTTCAATATTATGCTCTTATATAAGCTATTTAAATTTAATAGATAAATAATATTAATAATATAAATAGAAAAAAAGAGGAAATTATATAGTTGAAGTTAAATATACTAAATTTAATAATTGTTAAATAATATAGAATATTTTTTATTAATTTTCCTATAAGTATTTCAAATAATCTTTTTTCAATAAATTTTTCATAGTTTAAAATGATTTTTACTGGTATTTTATAAATATGGGTATAGTAGATATTTATAAGTATTATTCTTTCAGTTAAATTAATTAATAGATAATTTTTTTTATATGATTTAAAGATTTGATAGCCAATAATTATACCAATAATTAATAATTTAATAATTATTAATTTATATACTTTAGGTAGATTAATATTTTAATCTAAGTAAATTATATTTAGATAAATTTTACTAAAAAATAGTGATATAATAAATATAATTAATATTCTAAAATTTATTATATTATTTTCTTTTAAATTTAAATTATTGTAGAAAGGTAAATTTTGGGGTAGTAAAGTTAAAATTAAACGAGTTGAATATGCAACTGTAAAGATAGTTCCAAGTATTAAATTTAATAATCTTATAAAATTTAATTTATTATAAAAAAAAAATTCTATAATTTGAGTCTTTGGAGTAAAATCCACATAAATATGGGAATCCACATAGAGATAAAATTGAAAATATTATAATTAATCTTTTAAATGGGTAGATTATAAATATTCCTTTATAATCACGTATATCTTGACTTCTATTTATATAATGAATAAATCTTCCTGAACATAGAAATATTAAAGATTTAAATATTGCATGAATGATTAAATGAAAAAAGGCTAAGTTTTCTAAACCTAGAAATAAAATTCTTATTATAAATCCTAGTTGTCTTAAGGTAGATAAAGCAATAATTTTTTTAAAATCTATTTCAAATATAGCTATTAATCCGGCAATTAGTATAGTTAATCTTGAAATAATTAATAAATATTTATTTAAATTTGTATTTATAATTAAAGTATTGTATCGAATTAAGATATATACTCCGGCAGTTACTAATGTAGATGAATGAACTAAAGAAGATACAGGAGTGGGAGCTATTATAGCAACAGGTAATCAATTTCTAAAAGGAATTTGTGCTCTTTTTGTAAAGGTTATAATTACAATAAGAATAAATATTGGTAAATTTAAATTATAAAGTATTAAGTTTCATGAATTAAATTTTATTATAAAGCAAATTAATATTAAAAGACAAATATCTCCAATTCGATTTAAAATAATAGTTAATAATCCTGCTCTATAAGCTTTATTGTTATTATAATAAATAATTAAACAATAAGAGATTAATCCTAAACCATCTCATCCTAATAAAATAGTTAATATATTAGGTCTTAAAATTATAAATACTATTGATAAATAAAATAATAAAGTTAAGTATAAAAATTTATTTATAAGATTGTTATTTAATTTTATATATTCAGTTCTATAAATTAGAACTATTGCTGTAATTAATCTGACTATTATAATAAAAAATAATGTTTTATTATCAATTAAAATAAATAAATTAAATTTTATTGAATTAAAATTTAAGATTAATCATTCAATAATAATAATTTTATTAATTATAATTAAATAACAAGCAGTTATAAAAGATAAGATTCTTCATATTGTTAAAATGATTCTAAAAATTATTATTTTGATAATAATTTAAAGTAATATATATATATACATTTTTGATATCACGAATCAATATTTTAGTTAAATTATTTAAATAAATAATATTTAAATTTATAATTATTAGATTGATTGGAATTCAATGTAATATTAAAGTAAGAAAATTAATTAAATTATTAATTTTGATAGTATAAAAATTTAATATATTAGTAAATCCATGTTGAATATATCTATATAAATATAAAGTATAAATAAATCTTATTAAACAATAGATAATTATAATATAAATTAAATATTTACATCAATTAAATAATCTCATTAGTAAAGTGATTTCACTAATTAAATTTAAAGATATAGGAGCAGCTATATTTGATGATCTTAATAAGAATCATATTAAAGCTATAGAAGGTATAAGAATTATTATACCTTTATTTAAAATTATTAATCGTCTATTAGTTTGTTTATAGATAATATTAATTAGATAAAAAAGTCCTGATGAACATAAACCATGAGCAATTATTATATAAATACCTCCTTTTATTCCAATATAAGATAGTGTTATTATTCCTCTAATTATTAAAGCTATATGAATAATTGAAGATATAGCAACAATGATTTTTATATCAATTTGTCGTAAACATGAAAGTCTTAAAATTAATCTTCCAATTATTCTTAAGTAAATTAAATAAATTCTTAATTTATTTAAATTTTTTAAAATTATAATTATTCGTAATAAGCCATATCTTCCAAGTTTTAATATGATAGAAGCTAAAATTATAGATCCAATATATGAGGCTTCTACATGGGCTTTTAATAATCAATTGTGAAGTGTAAATATAGGAATTTTTACTATAAAAGATATTAGTAAATAAATTAAAATATATATAGATAATTTAAGTTTTTTAATTTCTATACAAGGAAAAGATAAATTTTTTCTATATTTTAATATGTAAAATATAATTATTAATAAAGGTAATATAAAACTGTGGGCTGTTATGTTGACGGAGGATAGAAGGCGGAGGAATGATAGAGAGGATCGTAGGAAAAGGAAAGGTTGCGTTTCGTCCTGGGCCTCCTACTGGACTCGTCAGTAAGGCATTCTAGGAGACCCGTGCCTTAGACGCGGGGGACTGAAGGAGTTAGGTTGGAAGGTGTATATATACAAACAGGACCTCTCGGGAGCGCTAGCGAGAATGGTCTCCTGTGTCTCTGTCCCTCTAGCGGTGGTAGACAGAAGGGTCGCCACAAAACTAAAGTATAAAATATCAAATAATACCTTGCTAATATTCGAAATATACCATATCCTCAGAAAATGACTATAAAGAAAATTAATAATAAATTTATTTCAAATATTAAATAAAAAATAAAAAAATGTATAGCTATGAAATTTAAGATTAAGGATATTAATATTATTATAGTTAAATTGGTGTATATATTTATATTATTTTCGTACTTTATATTTATTATAATTATTCTGAAAATTCATAAAGTTAAAATAATTAAATTATAAGAATATATATTAAATCTTAAATTATTAGAAATTATTCATCAATTTATTAAATTTAGTTTAAATAATATAATAAATGTTAATATATAAGAATTATTTCTTAATAGATATAAACATTTATTTATATTAAATTGTATTATTATATAAGTAATAAATATAATTATTTCGAACATAAATTTATTAAATTAATGTTTTGATGACCATGTGTATAATTTATTCTAATTAGTAAAGCTAATCCTACAATAGATTCACATACTGCGAAAATAATATAAATAATAAAAATTCATCTATTTAAATTATTTAATAGAATAATAATAATTAAAGTTAAAATAAAATATTCTAAAGTAATTAAAAAATTAATAAATTGTTTTCTAGATTTTCAAAGAATTAAGGTGATAATAACTAATAAAATAATTATGTAAATAAATTTAAAATATTATATAATTTAAGTTAAAATAATAATTTTGTAAATTATTAATGAATTGTGAATATTCTATAATAAAGTTTAAATTTCAAAAAAAATTAATATAAATTTTTTATAATTCCCAGAATTATTGTTTTATGAATAAACTATTTTTTGTTTAAATTAATGTTTAATTAATTATTTTATTTTATTTATAATATGATAATATATATATATATATAAAATTTTATGTTAGACGAGAATTAAGCCTCAAAAAAATATGTTTTTGGTTAGTTTTATTAAATAAATAAATCAAAAATTAAAAATTATATAAAATGTCCATAGAATTTCTAAATTATATATTAAAGTTTTTTTTAATATTTTTATATTTTTTATCTTTATATTTGATTTTTTTTATTTTAATTACTGGGGATAAAATTCATCCTATAAAGAATTTAATATATTTTTTATTATATATAGTTATTTTATGTTTAATTTTATATTTATTTAAATTTAAATCTTTATTTATTTATATAATTATAATTATTTTTATTAGAGGATTAATAATTTTATTTGCTTATTTTGTTAGATTAATTAATCAATCTATGATGAATTATGTTAAATATATAAATTTTTTTATTATTGGTTTATTAATAATTAATATTATATATTTTTTGTCTAATTATTTAATTGAAAATTTTGATAGAATAATTTATTCAATAAATCTATATCGGGATAAAAATATTAATTTATCTTTTATTTATCAATATTCAAATTTGTTTTTATTATTTTTTATAATTTTATTTTTAGTTTTTGTTTTAATTATAAGATATAAAATAAGATATCCTAAAAAAAAAGCTTATCAATCTAAATCTAAATTTTTAGAAGAGTTAGATAAAAAATATAAGTTTTAAATTTTATCCTGTTAATTTATTTTACTTAATCTTATTCTTAATTTGTTTTATTTAATTTTAATGTCAATAAAATTTTTAAGTTTATTAAATAAAGATAAAATTCGTAATATATTTTTTTATTCATTATTGATATTACCTACTCCCTTTAATATTAATATTTGATGGAATTTTGGGTCAATATTAGGAGTATTTTTGATAATTCAAATTTTGTCTGGATTATTTTTATCAATACATTATTGTCCTAATATTGATTATGCTTTTAATAGAATTATTCATATTATAAAAGATGTTAATTCTGGTTGATTAATTCGTTTAATGCATATAAATGGAGCATCTTTTTATTTTATTATAATATATATTCATATTAGACGAAATATTTATTATCAATCTTTTAAATTAGTTCATGTATGATTAATTGGTGTTAGAATTTTATTTTTGTCAATAGCAACAGCTTTTATAGGATATGTTTTACCTTGAGGGCAAATATCTTTTTGAGGAGCAACTGTTATTACTAATTTAATATCTGCTATTCCTTATATTGGGCAATTATTAGTTGAATGAATTTGAGGGGTGTATTCTATTAATAATGCTACATTAAATCGATTTTTTTCTATTCATTTTATTTTACCTTTAATTATTTTATTAATAGTAATTTTACATATTTTTTTTTTACATTTAACAGGTTCTACTAATCCTTTAGGATTTTCTAGAAATTTATATAAAGTTCCTTTTCATCCTTATTTTGTTATTAAAGATATTTTTATATTTATTTGAATTCTAATAATTTTTATATTATTAATTTGTCAATTACCTTATTTTTTAGGAGATCCTGATAATTTTAAAATTGCTAATAGAATAAGGACACCAGTTCATATTAAACCAGAGTGATATTTTTTATTTGCTTATTCAATTTTACGGGCAATTCCTAATAAATTGGGGGGGGTATTTATATTATTATTATCTATTTTAATTTTATATTTTATACCTTTATATAAAAATAATATTAAAACAAATAAATTTTATCCATTAAGTCAATTATTTTATTGATTTTTTATTAATAGATTTATTATATTAACTTGATTAGGTGGTCAGTTAATTGAATATCCTTATATTCAATTGAATAATATATTTACAATTTTATATTTTTTTTTCTTTATTGTTTCTCCTGGATTATATTATTATTGAGATAATATTATTTATTAAATTAATAAGTAGTTAATGAACTTGAATAAGTTTATATTTTGAAAATATATCATAGAAATAGTATTTTCTATTAACTTTTTAATTTTATTTTAAATATGTATAAAAATTACTTTTGTTATATATACAAATATATTATAAATTAATACTAAAATTAAAAAATCAGTTCAACATATGTATATTAAATTATCATAACGGATTCGTGGTAATACACCTCGTAATCATAAAATTAAAATCATATGAATATTTATAAAAACTAAAAATTTTATTCTAGGTATTTTAAAACCTATAAATATTAAAGTTATAACAAATCTTATAAATAAAATAATTGAATATTCTGATAAAAAAATTAATACAAAAAATCTTCTGTAGTATTCTACATTAAATCCTGAAACTAATTCAGATTCTCCTTCAATTAGGTCAAAAGGAGTCCGGTTTAATTCAATTAATATACTAATAAAAAAGATTATATAAATTGGTGTTAATAAAATTCTAAATTTTATATATTCTTGATATTTATATAATTGATTTAATGAATAACCTTCAGTTAAAATTATAATTAAAAAAAATATTAAAAAAAGACTAATTTCAAATGAAATTATTTGTGCTAAAGATCGAATAGCCCCTAATATAGAATAATTATTATTTGAAATTCACCCAATTAAAATAATTGGATAAGTATTAAGACCTAATAAGGTGATAAAGAATATTAAATTGTAGTTTGTTATTATTAAATTAGTTCAAGGATATAAAATTCATAATAATATGGCAAATATAAATATAAGTATTGGTCTCAATATATAAATTAAATAATTTAAATTTAAAAATAATCATTCTTTAGAGATTAATTTAATAGCATCTGAAAAAGGTTGAAGTATTCCTTTATATCCTACTTTAGTAGGTCCTTTTCGTGTTTGAATATATCTTAAGATTTTTCGTTCTAATAAGGTTAAAAAAGCTACTGTAAGTAATATACAAATTATAGTTAAAATTATGATAATTACGAAGATTATTACCTATATATAATTTATTATATGTATATATATTATTAAATTCTAACTTTAATGCACTTTTCTGCCAAGATAATTTTTAATAAATATTAAGTTAATTAAATGATTATATTTATATAAATAATTTTAGTCCTTTCGTACAAAAAATTATAAATTTTTTATAGATAGAAACCGATCTGACTTACGTCGATCTGAACTCAAATCATGTAAGATTTTAAAAGTCGAACAGACTTAATTTTTAAACTCCTGCATTTAAATTATATCTTAATTCAACATCGAGGTCGTAATCATCTTTATAAATTTGGTCTTTCAAAAGATATTACGCTGTTATCCCTAAGGTAATTTATTTTTTTAATTTTTAATAAAAGATCTTTTAAATTTTCTATAATTTAAGATTTTTTAAATTAAAGTTTTTTAAATTTAATAACCCTCCCAGTTAAATATGTTATAATTATTATTATTTAGAATAAAATTTAAATTTATAATAATTATAAATATGAAATTCTATAGGGTCTTATCGTCCCATAAAAAAATTTAAGAATTTTAACTTAAAACTTAATTTCATAAAATAATATTGAGACAGTATATATTTCATTAATTCTTTCATACAAGTCTTTAATTAGAAGACAATTTATTATGCTACCTTTGTACAGTCAGGTATACTGCAGCCATTTAATAAGAATCATTGGGCAGATTTATCTAAAATTATTATTTCTATAGACAATGTTTTTGTTAAACAGTTGAATATATTATTTTAATTTGCCTAATTCCTTAAATTTATATATTATTTCTTTAATAATTTTTACAATTTTTACTATTTATTTAATCATTATAAAATTAATTTATTTATTTAATTAGTTTTTTTATAATTAATTTTATATTAATATTTTAAATTTTTAATTCATATTTTTAAATTATAAAATATTTTATTATAATTTCAAATTTTAAGAATATAATAATAGTTAGATTTTAAAATTAATAATAATTTAAATTTAAAGGTTATCCCTTAAATTTTTTAATTAAATAAATTTATAAAATTTTAAAATTTTAATAAATTTTTATTTAATTATGAATTAAATTCATTTTTAAAAAAACCAGATATTTTAAAAATCGTATAACATCTAATTTCTAAATATATATTTATAGTTTTTTTGTAACAAAAAAAATTATATATATTTAGTTCTTTTTATTTCGGGATTAATATATATAAATAATTTAATTTGATTAACCCTGATACAAAAGGTACTAAATTTATTTAAAATTTTTTAAATTTAAATAAGTTCATTTACATTACATTTAACTTTTAAAAAAATTATTTTTTAATAAATAATTACTAAAATAATTGTTATTTGATAAAATTTTATTTATATAAAATTGATTAATTTATAATATTTTTTATTATTTTAATTAAAATAAAATTTTAATTAAATTAATCTTTTCAGTGTAAATGAAAAATTTTATTTCAGTTTAAACTAAAATTTTTAGTTCCTAATTACACTTTCCAGTACAATTACTATGTTACGACTTATTTTATTTTGGTGAAATTGACGGGCGATTTGTACGCTTATTAGCATATAGTTCAATTTAATTAATTGAAGTAAATTTACTTTTAAATTTTCTTTCAAAATAATTTTAAAATTATTTATTCAAAATATAATATTATATTATAACTCTTAATATCTTAAATGCACTACATATTTACTTGAATTTTAATTTATTAAAATTTATTAACATTATCAATTAAAAAAAATTTGTAAACAGCTATATATAAATGTAATTTAAGTGAGTCTTATCGTGGAATATCGATTAAATTATAAGTTCCTCTAATGGAATTAATAAGCCGCCATATTTATTAATTTTAATGATTTACATTTAATAGTTAATTTTTTATTTAATTTTATAGTAGGGTATCTAATCCTAGTTTTTTTATAAAATTTATTAATTAATTTAATAATAAATTTTAATTATTTGAACTAAATTGTATATTTCACTAAAAATTTAATTTTTTAATTAAAATATATTAATTTTTAAGTAATTAAAATATTATGATTAATTAATTTATAAAATTGGTTTAACCGCTGTTGCTGGCACCAAAATTTACCATTATTAAAATTTATTTCCGAATAAAATTTTTATTTAGTGTTGCAGATTTTATTATTAATAAAAAATTATTTTTTAATCTAATTATATATATAAAATAAATTTAATTAATTTGTAACTTAAATTCAATTTTATTGATTTGAATTTATTTAAAAATTTTAAATAAATTAAAGTTTTGATTTTTCTATAGAAGGTATCAATTTCTATAATGTAATTAATTTTTAATTAGATATACACCTATCTATAGGTAAATCTAATCTTTATAATAGTTAACCCCCCAATTAACTATTTAAAGCTTTGATTTTTCTATAGAAGGTATCAATTTCTATAATGTAATTAATTTTTAATTAGATATACACCTATCTATAGGTAAATCTAATCTTTATAATAGTTAACCCCTTAATTAACTATTTAAAGCTTTGATTTTTCTATAGAAGGTATCAATTTCTATAATGTAATTAATTTTTAATTAGATATACACCTATCTATAGGTAAATCTAATCTTTATAATAGTTAACCCCCCAATTAACTATTTAAAGCTTTGATTTTTCTATAGAAGGTATCAATTTCTATAATGTAATTAATTTTTTAATTAAATATACAAAGATTAATCTATCTATAGGTAAATCTAATCTTTATAATAGTTAACCCCCCAATTAACTATTTAAAGCTTTGATTTTTCTATAGAAGGTATCAATTTCTATAATGTAATTAATTTTTTAATTAAATATACAAAGATTAATATCTCTATAGGTAAATCTAATCTTTATAATGGTTAACCCCCCAATTAACTATTTAAAGCTTTGATTTTTCTATAGAAGGTATCAATTTCTATAATGTAATTAATTTTTTAATTAAATATACAAAGATTAATCTATCTATAGGTAAATCTAATCTTTATAATAGTTAACCCCCCCAATTAACTATTTAAAGCTTTGATTTTTCTATAGAAGGTATCAATTTCTATAATGTAATTAATTTTTTAATTAAATATACAAAGATTAATCTATCTATAGGTAAATCTAATCTTTATAATAGTTAACCCCCCAATTAACTATTTAAAGCTTTGATTTTTCTATAGTAGGTATCAATTTCTATAATGTAACTAATTTTTTAATTAAATATACAAAGATTAATCTATCTATAGGTAAATCTAATCTTTATAATAGTTAACCCCTTAATTAACTATTTAAAGCTTTGATTTTTCTATAGAAAATTATAAATAATAAAAAAATTAATTTTTATATAAAAAAAATTATATAGAAATAAATTGTTATTAAATAGCCCTAAAATATTATTAACTATATTAGATTAAAATTTTAATACAAAATTTTTAATAATAAAGACTATTATAATAGTAGTATATATATATATATATATATATATATATATATATATATATATATATATATATATATATATATATATATATATATATATATTGATTAATAAATTATTTATATATATATACACATCTTAATATTAATATATATATCTATTAATTAATAAATTATTTATATATATATACATATTTATATACTATTATAAATAGATGGAGGCCAACTGATAAATATATATACATTTTATATATAACAAGATATATATATAAATATTACAATATATAAATCTGAGAATATATATACATTTATAAATATATCCTAAGGTAGGATTAAATTATGATTATTTATGCTTTTATATAATTTATAAATTATTTAATAACTTATAAATGCGCTAGGTTTAATAAATCAATTAATGTTTAATAAGCGCATATAAATTTTTTATTTATTTATATATAACCTATGAATCATAAATTATTTATTAATTAATAAATACCTATTAATATATATAAATATGTTATTATATATTTAAATATCTATTAATTAATAAATAATTTATATATTTATATATATATATATATCTTTATTTAATAATTTATGGTACTCTAATGTATTTATAATATAATTTACATATATCATAGATGTAACATAGTATATATAATTATATAAATATTTAATTAATTAATATTAATATTAATATATAAAGGTTAATATAATCTTTTATAAACTTGCGAACTCACCTATGATTTATATATATATAGATATATTGATTAATAAATTATTTATATATATATATATATACATCTTAATATTAATATATATATCTATTAATTAATAAATTATTTATATATATATATATTTATATACTATTATAAATAGATGGAGGCCAACTGATAAATATATATACATTTTATATATAACAAGATATATATATAAATATTACAATATATAAATCTGAGAATATATATACATTTATAAATATATCCTAAGGTAGAATTAAATTATGATTATTTATGCTTTCATATAATTTATAAATTATTTAATAACTTATAAATGCACTATATTTAATAAATTGATTAATATTTAATAAATATATATATATGTATATATATAGATTTATATATATATATAATAAATATATATATATGTATATATATAGATTTATATATATATATATATATATAAATATTTATTAATTAATAAATAATTTTTATATTTATATTTATATTTCTTTTCTTTTCAATAATTTATTATAATCTAATGTATTCATAATATAATTTACATATATTATAGATATAAAATAATATATATGATTATATAAATATTTAATTAATTAATATTAATATTAATATATAAAGGTTAATATAATCTTTTATAAATTTTGGAACCCACCTATGATTTATATATATATAAATATATTGGTTAATAAATTATTTATATATATATATACATTTTAATATTAATATATATATATATATATTAATAAAAATTTTTTCAAATTAAAAATTGATTTTATTTACTTATATTTAAATTTATTATGTAATAAAATTATAGTTTAATATTATTAATAAGATTATAGCGTTACTTAATAACAAAAAAAAATTAAAAATTTTTATTTATGAATTAAATAAAATTATTAATTATTGGGGGGGGGGTATTTATATATAATTTATATATAATTTATAATTAAATTTGTATCTTAGAGAATTTAATTAATAAATAAATTTATTATTAATAGTCGATTTTAGTTTATTTCAATGGCTTTATTTTTCCCTTAAAGATGAATATATTGAAATAAACCTTTCAATTCTACTTTAGTTTGAATTTATTTAAATAGTTTTATTTGTTTTTATAAGTAGAGAATTTAATTAATAAATAAATTTATTATTAATATTCGATTTTAGTTTATTTCAATGGTTTCATTCTTTCCCTAAGAATGAATATATTGAATTAAACCTTTTAATTCTACTTTAGCTTGAATTTATTTAAATAGTTTTATTTGTTTTTTATAAGTAGAGAATTTAATTAATAAATAAATTTATTATTAATAGTTGATTTTAGTTTATTTCAATGGCTTTATTTTTCCCTTAAAGATGAATATATTGAAATAAACCTTTCAATTCTACTTTAGTTTGAATTTATTTAAATAGTTTTATTTGTTTTTATAAGTAGAGAATTTAATTAATAAATAAATTTATTATTAATATTCGATTTTAGTTTATTTCAATGGCTTCACTCTTTTCCTAAGGATGAATATATTGAAATAAACCTTTCAATTCTACTTTAGCTTGAATTTATTTAAATAGCCTCATTTGTCCCTTGCAAGTAGAGGATTTGGATATTAACCTTTCGAATTTACATTAGCTTTAGTTTATTTCAATGGCTTCACTCTTTCCCTAAGGATGAATATATTGAAATAAACCTTTCAATTCTACTTTAGCTTGAATTTATTTAAATAGCCTCATTTGTTCCTTGCAAGTAGAGGATTTGGATATTAACCTTTCGAATTTACATTAGCTTTAGTTTATTTCAATGGCTTCATTCTTTCCCTAAGGATGAATATATTGAAATAAACCTTTCAATTCTACTTTAGCTTGAATTTATTTAAATAGCCCCATTTGTCCCTTGCAAGTAGAGGATTTGGATATTAACCTTTCGAATTTACATTAGCTTTAGTTTATTTCAATGGCTTCACTCTTTTCCTAAGGATGAATATATTGAAATAAACCTTTCAATTCTACTTTAGCTTGAATTTATTTAAATAGCCTCATTTGTCCCTTGCAAGTAGAGGATTTGTATATTAACCTTTCAATTCTACTTTAGCTTGAATTTATTTAAATAACCTCATTTGTCCCTCGCAAGTAGAGGATTTTGGATATTAACCTTTCGAATTTACCTTAGCTTTAGTTTATTTCAATGGCTTCATTCTTTCCCTAAGGATGAATATATTGAAATAAACCTTTCAATTCTACTTTAGCTTGAATTTATTTAAATAGCCTCATTTGTCCCTCGCAAGTAGAGGATTTTGGATATTAACCTTTCGAATTTACCTTAGCTTTAGTTTATTTCAATGGCTTCATTCTTTCCCTAAGGATGAATATATTGAAATAAACCTTTCAATTCTACTTTAGCTTGAATTTATTTAAATAGCCTCATTTGTCCCTTGCAAGTAGAGGATTTTGGATATTAACCTTTCGAATTTACCTTAGCTTTAGTTTATTTCAATGGCTTCATTCTTTCCCTAAGGATGAATATAAATATATATCCATATATAAAGATATATATATATATATATATATATATATATATATATATATATATATATATATATATATATATATATATATACAGGGTCCGTCAGCAAAATCCGGACAAAATTCAATTTCAATTCCCCGCTATATGTGATTTCAGCAGTAGATGCTTCTTTGTTTTCAAGCAAGCCATATATATGTATAAGACGTATGTAACCTCAAAATGGCAGAGTTAGTTAGATCGAGTGTGGAATATAATCGCAGAGCAGCGATAATTGAGGCGCTTCGCGCTGGGCGGTCAGCAGCTGAAATTATTCTATTCTTTAAATACCCAAGATCTACTGTTTACGATATTGTGCAAAGGTATGCGGCTGCAGAGAAGTCCGAGGAAGGTTCTGCTAATCCAACAAGACGAACTCATTCAAAAGGAAGGTCTGTAAGGACTCCGGCTGTCGTCCAAAGAGCTCAACAACTCATTTCGGAGAACCCAGGGACGTCACTTACAAATTTGGCGACCATTTTGGGGGTAAGTGAGGCCAGCATACGTCGAATCGCTCAAGAGGACTTGCGATATACCTCGTATGTGCTCAAGGTACGACAAATGCTGTCAGAGGCAGCCAAGACCAAGAGAATTGCTCGCTGCAATTTGATTCTGTGCTCGTTGAAGAATGAAGCCGCGGGTCGCCTCAGGTTTTTTTCTGATGAAAAGATTTTCACTGTTGATGCCAAGGTGAACCGGAGGAACGACCGATGGCTCGCTCACGATCCCGCAGATGTCCCCGTAGTAGCCAGGACGAAGTTTCCGGCTAGTGTTCACGTCCTGAGCGTCGTCTCGAGTGAGGGTGACGTTATGCCGCCACATTTCTTTAAAAAGGGAGAAACCATTAACAAGGAAGTGTATCTCCGGATCCTAAGTACGACAGTGAAGCCATGGATGGAAACCATAGCATCTGGGAGGTCCTACATTTTTCAACAGGATGGCGCACCAGCTCATACGAGTCACTTAGTACAAAACTGGCTATCCGATAATGTCGATATGTTTTGGTCCAAAGAATTCTGGCCTCCGAAT
Organism: Anthophora plumipes; assembly: GCA_951804975.1. Lineage (NCBI taxonomy): Eukaryota > Metazoa > Arthropoda > Insecta > Hymenoptera > Apidae > Anthophora > Anthophora plumipes. Next base: position 115,021 of record CATORF010000749.1, read on the forward strand.
AGTCCAGACCTGAACCCTCTAGATTATTACGTTTGGAGCGTTATTGAAAGGGTGTCTAATAAGTCTAGGCACCCCAACGTGGCATCCCTTCAGGCCGCTATAGAGGCAGCATTCGCGAACTTGGATAAGGAACAGTTGAAGAGGGCATGTTCACGCTTCAGATCAAGAATCGAAGCAGTGATCGCAGCGGAAGGAGGTTATATTGAATAATAATACTTAGTAAGGATCCCCTAATTAATCTACACACCAATTTTTTCATTAATACAAGTTATTTCTAAATAAGCAAGTGTTCCAATGAACTGTTTATTTTGTCCGGATTTTGCTGACGGACCCTGTATATATATATATATCTTTAAATGGATATTAGTTAATTTTAATCTATAATATTTAATTTGCAATTAAAAGTAATTTTTAAATATATCTATATAAATAAGCTAAGTTTAAAGCTGTTAGGTTCATACCCTAGTTATAGATTATATGTATCTTTTATATATTTTATATATATATGTATTAAAGTAATATGCCTGATTAAAGGATTATTTTGATAAGATACTTAAATAAATTTTATATTTATTGTTACTAATTGATTTTTTTTATATTTATTAATTTTATTAATACTTTAAATTTCAAAAATTTAGGTGCTTTGACACTAAAATATAATAGGTAAAAATTTTAGTATTATAAACTATTTAATTTTTAATTAAAAGATAATTGTGAATTGGTTTTTTGTGAAGAAAATAATATTTAAAAATGTAATATGTCTTAGATATATTATTATTAATTATTTAATCATTCTTTTTGTAAGAGATTTATTTTTTATGTGATTAATTTATGAAGTTATAACATTAGTTTTAATTATTTATATAAATTTAACTAGAGATTCAAAATATGCTAGTGTTTTTTATCTTGGTTTCGGTCGGGTTTCAAGCTGAGATATGCATTTTCTACGATAATCCTGGTGAGACTTCTGTCAGAAGTATGCAGAATCTTCGAGAACGCTCTTTTCGAGCTACTTAATGCGCGAAACACGTTTTCTGGTGTTTTCACCACTCCACAGTTCGTTGGATATGCAGAACAGTAGATATCTTGGTTTTCGTGGGGTTTCAAGCAGAGATATGCATTTTCTGCGATAATCTTGGTGAGACTTCTGTCCGAAGTATGCTGAATCATCGATATCGCGCTTTTCGAGGTATTTCATGCGAGAAACACGTTCTCTGGTTGTTATCACCATTCCACAGTGCGTTTGATATGCAGAACAGGCGATATCTTGATTTTCATGGTGTTTCCAGGTGAGATATGCATTTTCTGCGATAATCTTGGTGGGTCATTTGTCAGAAGTATGCAGAATCAACTAGATCGCTCTTTTCGAGCTACTTAATGCACGAAACACGTTTTCTGGTGTTTTCACCACTCCACAGTACGTTTGACATGCAGAACCGGAGATATCTTGGTTTAGGTCGGGTTTCACGCTGAGATATGCATTTTCTACGATTATCTTGGTGAAACATCTGTCCGAAGCATGCAGAAACATCGAGCGCGCTCTTTTCGAGCTATTTAATGCGAGAAACTCGTTTTCTGGGGTTTTCACCACTCCACAGTACGTTTGACATGCAGAACGGGAGATATCTTGGTTTCGGTCGGGTTTCAAGCTGAGATATGCATTTCCTGCGATAATCTTGGTGAGCCACCTGTTAGAAGTATGCAAAATCATCGAGATCGCACTTTTCGAGCTATTTAATGCGATAAACACGTTTTCTGGTGTTTTCACCACTCCACAGTTGGTTTGATATGCAGAACCGGCGATATTTTGGTTTTCGTCGGGTTTCAAGCTGAGATATGCATTTTCTACGATAATCTTGGTGAAACATCTGTCCGAAGTATGCAGAAACGTCGAGAGCGCACTTTTCGAGCTATTTAATGCAAGAAACACGTTTTCTGGGGTTTTCACCACTCCACGGTACGTTTGATTTGCAGAACCGGAGATAACTCGGTTTTCGTCGGGTTTCAAGCTGAGATATGCATTTTCTACGATAATAATGGTGAAACATCTGTCCGAAGTATGCAGAAACATCGAGAGCGCTCTTTTCGAGCTATTTAATGCGAGAAACTCGTTTTCTGGGGTTTTCACCACTCCACAGTGCGTTTGATATGCAGAACAGGCGATATCTTGGTTTTCGTGGGGTTTCAAGCAGAGATATGCATTTTCTGCGATAATCTTGGTGAGACACCTGTTAGAAGTATGCAAAACCATCGAGAACGCTCTTTTCGAGCTATTTAATGCGAGAAACACGTTATCTGGTGTTTTCACCACTCCACAGTGCGTTTGATATGCAGAATAGTCTATATCTTGGTTTTCGTGGTGTTTCAAGCAGAAATATGCATTTTCTGCGATAATCTTGGTGAGACTTCTGTCCGAAGTATGCTGAATCATCGAGATCGCCCTTTTCGAGCTATATAATGCGAGAAACACGTTCTCTGGTTGTTTTCACCTTTCCACAGTGCGTTTGATATGCAGAACAGGCGATATCTTGATTTTCATGGTGTTTCCAGCTGAGATATGCATTTTCTGCGATAATCTTGGTGGGTCTTATGTCAGAAGTATGCAGAATCATCTAGATCGCTCTTTTCGAGCTACTTAATTCACGAAACACGTTTTCTTGTGTTTTCACCACTCCACAGTACGTTTGACATGTAGAACCGGAGATATCTTGGTTTCGGTCGGGTTTCAAGCTGAGATATGCATTTTCTACGATAATCTTGGTGAAACATCTGTCCGAAGTATGCAGAAATATCGAGAGCGCTCTTTTCGAGCTATTTAATGCGAGAAACTCGTTTTCTGGTGTTTTCACCACTCCACGGTACGTTTGATGTGCAGAACCGGAGATAACTCGGTTTTCGTCGGGTTTCAAGCTGAGATATGCATTTTCTACGATAATCTTGGTGAGACTTCTGTCAGAAGTATGCAGGTTCTTCGAGAACGCTCTTTTCGAGCTATTTAATGCGAGAAACACGTTATCTGGTGTTTTCACCACTCCACAGTTCGTTGGATATGCAGAACAGTAGATATCTTGGTTTTCGTGGGGTTTCAAGCTGAGATATGCATTTTCTACGATAATCCTGGTGAGACTTCTGTCAGATGTATGCAGAATCTTCGAGAACGCTCTTTTCGAGCTACTTAATGTGCGAAACACGTTTTCTGGTGTTTTCACCACTCCACGGTACGTTTGATGTGCAGAACCGGAGATAACTCGGTTTTCGTCGTGTTTCAAGCTGAGATATGCATTTTCTACGATAATCTTGGTGAGACTTCTGTCAGAAGTTTGCAGGATCTTAGAGAACGCTCTTTTCGAGCTATTTAATTCGAGAAACACGTTATCTGGTGTTTTCACCACTCCACAGTGCATTTGATATGCAGAACCGGCGATATCTTGGTTTTCGTGGGGTTTCAAGCTGAGATATGCATTTTCTGCGATAATCTTGGTGAGACTTCTGTCCGAAGTATGGTGAATCATCGAGATCGCTCTTTTCGAGCTAGTTAGTGCGAGCAACACGTTATCTGGTGTTTTCACCACTCCACAGTGCGTTTGATATGCAGAACAGTAGATATCTTGGTTTTCGTGGGGTTTCGAGCTGAGATATGCATTTTCCGCGATAATCTTGTTGAGACTTCTGTCCGAAGTATGCAGAATCATCGAGATCGCTCGTTTCGAGCTACTTAATGCGAGAAACACGTTATCTGGTGTTTTCACCACTCCACAGTGCGTTGGATATGCAGAAACGGCGATATTTTGGTTTTCGTCGGGTTTCAAGCTGAGATATGCATTTTCTACGATAAGCTTGGTGAAACATCTGTCCGAAGTATGCAGAAACATCGAGAGCGCTCTTTTCGAGCTATTTAATGCGAGAAACACGTTTTTTGGGGTTTTCACCACTCCACAGATCGTTGGATATGCAGAACAGTAGATATCTTGGTTTTCGTGGGGTTTCAAGCAGAGATATGCATTATCTGCGATTATCTTGGTAAGACTTCTGTTAGAAGTATGCAGAATCATCTAGATCGCTCTTCTCGAGCTACTTAATGCACGAAACACGTTATCTGGTGTTTTCACCACTCCACAGTGCGTATCATATGCAGAACCGGCGATATCTTGGTTTTCGTGGGGTTTCAAGCTGAGATATGCATTTTCTGCGATAATCTTGGTGAGACTTCTGTCCGAAGTATGCTGAAACATCGAGATCGCTCTTTTCGAGCTAGTTAATTTCAGAAAAACCTTATCCGGCGTTTTCACCACTCCACAGTGCATTTGATATGCAGAACCGGCGATATCTTGGTTTTCGTGGGGTTTCAAGCTGAGATATGCATTTTCTGCGATAATCTTGGTGAGACTTCTGTCAGAAGTATGCTGAATCATCTAGATTGCTCTTTTCGAGCTAGTTAGTGCGAGAAACACGTTATCTGGTGTTTTCACCACTCCACAGTGCGTTTGATATGCAGAACAGTAGATATCTTGGTTTTCGTGGGGTTTCAAGCTGAGATATGCATTTTCTGCGATAATCTTGTTGAGACTTCTGTCCGAAGTATGCAGAATCATCGAGATCGCACTTTTCGAGCTATTTAATGCGAGAAACACGTTATCTGGTGTTTTCACCACTCCACAGTTCGTTGGGTATGCAGAACCGGAGATATCTTGGTTTTCGTGGGGTTTCAAGCTGAGATATGCATTTCCTGCGATAATCTTGGTGAGACTTCTGTCCGAAGTATGCTGAATCATCGAGATCGCACTTTTCGAGCTAGTTAATGCGAGAAACACGTTCTCTGGTTGTTTTCACCACTCCACAGTGCGTTTGATATGCAGAACAGGCGATATCTTGATTTTCGTGGTGTTTCCAGCTGAGATATGCATTTTCTGCCATAATCTTGGTGGGTCTTTTGTCAGAAGTATGCAGAATCAACTAGATCGCTCTTTTCGAGCTACTTAATGCACGAAACATGTTTTCTGGTGTTTTCACCACTCCACAGTACGTTTGACATACAGAACCGGAGATATCTTGGTTTCGGTCGGGTTTTATGCTGAGATATGCATTTTCTACGATGATCTTGGTGAAACATCTGTCCGAAGCATGCAGAAACATCGAGCGCGCTCTTTTCGAGCTATTTAATGCGAGAAACTCGTTTTCTGGGGTTTTCACCACTCCACAGTACGTTTGACATGCAGAACGGGAGATATCTTGGTTTCGGTCGGGTTTCAAGCTGAGATATGCATTTCCTGCGATAATCTTGGTGAGACTTCTGTCCGAAGTATGCTGAATCATCGAGATCGCTCTTCTCGAGCTATTTAATGCGAGAAACACGTTCTCTGGTTGATTTCACCACTCCACAGTGCGTTTGATATGCAGAACCGGAGGTATCCTGGTTTCGGTCGGGTTTCAAGCTGTGATATGCATTTTCTACGATAATCTTGGTGAAACATCTGTCCGAAGTATGCAGAAACATCGAGAGCGCTCTTTTCGAGCTATTTAATGCGAGAAACTCGTTTTCTGGGGTTTTCACCACTCCACAGTGCGTTTGATATGCAGAACAGGCGATATCTTGGTTTTCGTGGGGTTTCAAGCAGAGATATGCATTTTCTGCGATAATCTTGGTGAGACTTCTGTTAGAAGTATGCAAAATCATCGAGATCGCACTTTTCGAGCTATTTAATGCGATAAACACGTTTTCTGGTGTTTTCACCACTCCACAGTTGGTTTGATATGCAGAACCGGCGATATTTTGGTTTTCGTCGGGTTTCAAGCTGAGATATGCATTTTCTACGATAATCTTGGTGAAACATCTGTCCGAAGTAGGCAGAAACGTCGAGAGCGCACTTTTCGAGCTATTTAATGCAAGAAACACGTTTTCTGGGGTTTTCACCACTCCACGGTACGTTTGATGTGCAGAACCGGAGATAACTCGGTTTTCGTCGGGTTTCAAGCTGAGATGTGCATTTTCTACGATAATCTTGGTGAGACTTCTGTCAGAAGTATGCAGGATATTCGAGAACGCTCTTTTCGAGCTATTTAATGGGAGAAACACGTTATCTGGTGTTTTCACCACTCCACAGTGCGTATGATATGCAGAACCGGCGATATCTTGGTTTTCGCGGGGTTTCAAGCTGAGATATGCATTTTCTGCGATAATCTTGGTGAGACTTCTGTCCGAAGTATGCTGAAACATCGAGATCGCTCTTTTCGAGCTTGTTAATGCGAGAAAAACCGTATCCGGTGTTTTCACCACTCCACAGTGCGTTTGATATGCAGAACCGGCGATATCTTGGTTTTCGTGGGGTTTCAAGCTGAGATATGCATTTTCTGCGATAATCTTGGTGAGACTTCCGTTAGAAGTATGCAGAATCATCGAGATCGCACTTTTCGAGCTATTTAATGCGAGAAACACGTTATCTTGTGTTTTCACAACTCCACAGTTCGTTGGATATGCAGAACCGGAGATATCTTGGTTTTCGTGGGGTTTCAAGCTGTGATATGCATTTCCAGCGATAATCTTGGTGAGACTTCTGTCCGAAGTATGCTGAATCATCGAGATCGCTCTTTTCGAGCTAGTTAATGCGAGAAACACGTTCTCTGGTTGTTTTCACCACTCCACAGTGCGTTTGATATGCAGAACAGGCGATATCTTGATTTTCGTGGTATTTCCAGCTGAGATATGCATTTTCTGCGATAATCTTGGTGGGTCTTTTGTCAGAAGTATGCAGAATCAGCTAGATCGCTCTTTTCGAGCTACTTAATGCACGAAACACGTTTTCTGGTGTTTTCACCACTCCACAGTACGTTTGACATGCAGAACCGGAGATATCTTGGTTTAGGTCGGGTTTCACGCTGAGATATGCATTTTCTACGATTATCTTGGTGAAACATCTGTCCGAAGCACGCAGAAACATCGAGCGCGCTCTTTTCGAGCTATTTAATGCGAGAAACACGTTCTCTGGTTGATTTCACCACTCCACAGTGCGTTTGATATGCAGAACCGGAGGTATCTTGGTTTCGGTCGGGTTTCAAGCTGTGATATGCATTTTCTACGATAATCTTGGTGAAACATCTGTCCGAAGTATGCAGAAACATCGAGAGCGCTCTTTTCGAGCTATTTAATGCGAGAAACTCGTTTTCTGGGGTTTTCACCACTCCACAGTGCGTTTGCTATGCAGAACAGGCGATATCTTGGTTTTCGTGGGGTTTCAAGCAGAGATATGCATTTTCTGCGATAATCTTGGTGAGACACCTGTTAGAAGTATGCAAAATCATCGAGATCGCACTTTTCGAGCTATTTAATGCGATAAACACGTTTTCTGGTGTTTTCACCACTCCACAGTTGGTTTGATATGCAGAACCGGCGATATTTTGGTTTTCGTCGGGTTTCAAGCTGAGATATGCATTTTCTACGATAATCTTGGTGAAACATCTGTCCGAAGTATGCAGAAACGTCGAGAGCGCACTTTTCGAGCTATTTAATGCAAGAAACACGTTTTCTGGGGTTTTCACCACTCCACGGTACGTTTGATTTGCAGAACCGGAGATAACTCGGTTTTCGTCGGGTTTCAAGCTGAGATATGCATTTTCTACGATAATAATGGTGAAACATCTGTCCGAAGTATGCAGAAACATCGAGAGCGCTCTTTTCGAGCTATTTAATGCGAGAAACTCGTTTTCTGGGGTTTTCACCACTCCACAGTGCGTTTGATATGCAGAACAGGCGATATCTTGGTTTTCGTGGGGTTTCAAGCAGAGATATGCATTTTCTGCGATAATCTTGGTGAGACACCTGTTAGAAGTATGCAAAACCATCGAGAACGCTCTTTTCGAGCTATTTAATGCGAGAAACACGTTATCTGGTGTTTTCACCACTCCACAGTGCGTTTGATATGCAGAATAGTCTATATCTTGGTTTTCGTGGTGTTTCAAGCAGAAATATGCATTTTCTGCGATAATCTTGGTGAGACTTCTGTCCGAAGTATGCTGAATCATCGAGATCGCCCTTTTCGAGCTATATAATGCGAGAAACACGTTCTCTGGTTGTTTTCACCTTTCCACAGTGCGTTTGATATGCAGAACAGGCGATATCTTGATTTTCATGGTGTTTCCAGCTGAGATATGCATTTTCTGCGATAATCTTGGTGGGTCTTATGTCAGAAGTATGCAGAATCATCTAGATCGCTCTTTTCGAGCTACTTAATTCACGAAACACGTTTTCTTGTGTTTTCACCACTCCACAGTACGTTTGACATGTAGAACCGGAGATATCTTGGTTTCGGTCGGGTTTCAAGCTGAGATATGCATTTTCTACGATAATCTTGGTGAAACATCTGTCCGAAGTATGCAGAAATATCGAGAGCGCTCTTTTCGAGCTATTTAATGCGAGAAACTCGTTTTCTGGTGTTTTCACCACTCCACGGTACGTTTGATGTGCAGAACCGGAGATAACTCGGTTTTCGTCGGGTTTCAAGCTGAGATATACATTTTCTACGATAATCTTGGTGAGACTTCTGTCAGAAGTATGCAGGTTCTTCGAGAACGCTCTTTTCGAGCTATTTAATGCGAGAAACACGTTATCTGGTGTTTTCACCACTCCACAGTTCGTTGGATATGCAGAACAGTAGATATCTTGGTTTTCGTGGGGTTTCAAGCTGAGATATGCATTTTCTACGATAATCCTGGTGAGACTTCTGTCAGATGTATGCAGAATCTTTGAGAACGCTCTTTTCGAGCTACTTAATGTGCGAAACACGTTATCTGGTGTTTTCACCACTCCACGGTACGTTTGATGTGCAGAACCGGAGATAACTCGGTTTTCGTCGGGTTTCAAGCTGAGATATGCATTTTCTACGATAATCTTGGTGAGACTTCTGTCAGAAGTTTGCAGGATCTTAGAGAACGCTCTTTTCGAGCTATTTAATTCGAGAAACACGTTATCTGGTGTTTTCACCACTCCACAGTACATTTGATATGCAGAACCGGCGATATCTTGGTTTTCGTGGGGTTTCAAGCTGAGATATGCATTTTCTGCGATAATCTTGGTGAGACTTCTGTCCGAAGTATGGTGAATCATCGAGATCGCTCTTTTCGAGCTAGTTAGTGCGAGCAACACGTTATCTGGTGTTTTCATAACTCCACAGTGCGTTTGATATGCAGAACAGTAGATATCTTGGTTTTCGTGGGGTTTCGAGCTGAGATATGCATTTTCCGCGATAATCTTGTTGAGACTTCTGTCCGAAGTATGCAGAATCATCGAGATCGCTCGTTTCGAGCTACTTAATGCGAGAAACACGTTATCTGGTGTTTTCACCACTCCACAGTGCGTTGGATATGCAGAAACGGCGATATTTTGGTTTTCGTCGGGTTTGAAGCTGAGATATGCATTTTCTACGATAAGCTTGGTGAAACATCTGTCCGAAGTATGCAGAAACATCGAGAGCGCTCTTTTCGAGCTATTTAATGCGAGAAACACCTTTTCTGGGGTTTTCACCACTCCACAGATCGTTGGATCTGCAGAACAGTAGATATCTTGGTTTTCGTGGGGTTTCAAGCAGAGATATGCATTATCTGCGATAATCTTGGTAAGACTTCTGTTAGAAGTATGCAGAATCAACTAGATCGCTCTTCTCGAGCTACTTAATGCACGAAACACGTTATCTGGTGTTATCACCACTCCACAGTGCGTATCATATGCAGAACCGGCGATATCTTGGTTTTCGTGGGGTTTCAAGCTGAGATATGCATTTTCTGCGATAATCTTGGTGAGACTTCTGTCCGAAGTATGCTGAAACATCGAGATCGCTCTTTTCGAGCTAGTTAATGTCAGAAAAACCTTATCCGGCGTTTTCACCACTCCACAGTGCATTTGATATGCAGAACCGGCGATATCTTGGTTTTCGTGGGGTTTCAAGCTGAGATATGCATTTTCTGCGATAATCTTGGTGAGACTTCTGTCAGAAGTATGCTGAATCATCTAGATTGCTCTTTTCGAGCTAGTTAGTGCGAGAAACACGTTATCTGGTGTTTTCACCACTCCACAGTGCGTTTGATATGCAGAACAGTAGATATCTTGGTTTTCGTGGGGTTTCAAGCTGAGATATGCATTTTCTGCGATAATCTTGTTGAGACTTCTGTCCGAAGTATGCAGAATCATCGAGATCGCACTTTTCGAGCTATTTAATGCGAGAAACACGTTATCTGGTGTTTTCACCACTCCACAGTTCGTTGGGTATGCAGAACCGGAGATATCTTGGTTTTCGTGGGGTTTCAAGCTGAGATATGCATTTCCTGCGATAATCTTGGTGAGACTTCTGTCCGAAGTATGCTGAATCATCGAGATCGCACTTTTCGAGCTAGTTAATGCGAGAAACACGTTCTCAGGTTGTTTTCACCACTCCACAGTGCGTTTGATATGCAGAACAGGCGATATCTTGATTTTCGTGGTGTTTCCAGCTGAGATATGCATTTTCTGCCATAATCTTGGTGGGTCTTTTGTCAGAAGTATGCAGAATCAACTAGATCGCTCTTTTCGAGCTACTTAATGCACGAAACATGTTTTCTGGTGTTTTCACGACTCCACAGTACGTTTGACATACAGAACCGGAGATATCTTGGTTTCGGTCGGGTTTTATGCTGAGATATGCATTTTCTACGATGATCTTGGTGAAACATCTGTCCGAAGCATGCAGAAACATCGAGAGCGCTCTTTTCGAGCTATTTAATGCGAGAAACTCATTTTCTGGGGTTTTCACCACTCCACAGTTCGCTGGATATGCAGAACCGGAGATATCTTGGTTTTCGTGGGGTTTCCAGCTGAGATATGCATTTTCTGCGATAATCTTGGTGGGTCTCTTGTCAGAAGTATGCAGAATCATCTAGATCGCTCTTTTCGAGCTACTTAATGCACGAAACACGTTTTCTGGTGTTTTCACAATTCCACGGTACGTTTGATGTGCAGAACCGGAGATAACTCGGTTTTCGTCGGGTTTCAAGCTGAGATGTGCATTTTCTACGATAATCTTGGTGAGACTTCTGTCAGAAGTATGCAGGATCTTCGAGAACGCTCTTGTCGAGCTATTTAATGGGAGAAACACGTTTTCTTGTGTTTTCACCACTCCACAGTACGTTTGACATGTAGAACCGGAGATATCTTGGTTTCGGTCGGGTTTCAAGCTGAGATATGCATTTTCTGCGATAATCTTGGTGAGACTTCTGTCCGAAGTATGCTGAAACATCGAGATCGCTCTTTTCGAGCTTGTTAATGCGAGAAAAACCTTATCCGGTGTTTTCACCACTCCACAGTGCGTTTGATATGCAGAACCGGCGATATCTTGGTTTTCGTGGGGTTTCAAGCTGAGATATGCATTTTCTGCGATAATCTTGGTGAGACCTCTGTTAGAAGTATGCAGAATCATCGAGATCGCACTTTTCGAGCTATTTAATGCGAGAAACACGTTATCTTGTGTTTTCACCACTCCACAGTTCGTTGGATATGCAGAACCGGAGATATCTTGGTTTTCGTGGGGTTTCAAGCTGAGATATGCATTTCCAGCGATAATCTTGGTGAGACTTCTGTCCGAAGTATGCTGAATCATCGAGATCGCTCTTTTCGAGCTAGTTAATGCGAGAAACACGTTCTCTGGTTGTTTTCACCACTCCACAGTGCGTTTGATATGCAGAACAGGCGATATCTTGATTTTCGTGGTATTTCCAGCTGAGATATGCATTTTCTGCGATAATCTTGGTGGGTCTTTTGTCAGAAGTATGCAGAATCAACTAGATCGCTCTTTTCGAGCTACTTAATGCACGAAACACGTTTTCTGGTGTATTCACCACTCCACAGTACGTTTGACATGCAGAACCGGAGATATCTTGGTTTAGGTCGGGTTTCACGCTGAGATATGCATTTTCTACGATTATCTTGGTGAAACATCTGTCCGAAGCATGCAGAAACATCGAGCGCGCTCTTTTCGAGCTATTTAATGCGAGAAACTCGTTTTCTGGGGTTTTCACCACTCCACAGTACGTTTGACATGCAGAACGGGAGATATCTTGGTTTCGGTCGGGTTTCAAGCTGAGATATGCATTTCCTGCGATAATCTTGGTGAGACTTCTGTCCGAAGTATGCTGAATCATCGAGATCGCTCTTCTCGAGCTATTTAATGCGAGAAACACGTTCTCTGGTTGATTTCACCACTCCACAGTGCGTTTGATATGCAGAACCGGAGGTATCTTGGTTTCGGTCGGGTTTCAAGCTGTGATATGCATTTTCTACGATAATCTTGGTGAAACATCTGTCCGAAGTATGCAGAAACATCGAGAGCGCTCTTTTCGAGCTATTTAATGCGAGAAACTCGTTTTCTGGGCTTTTCACCACTCCACAGTGCGTTTGATATGCAGAACAGGCGATATCTTGGTTTTCGTGGGGTTTCAAGCAGAGATATGCATTTTCTGCGATAATCTTGGTGAGACACCTGTTAGAAGTATGCAAAATCATCGTGATCGCACTTTTCGAGCGATTTAATGCGATAAACACGTTTTCTGGTGTTCTCACCACTCCACAGTTGGTTTGATATGCAGAACCGGCGATATTTTGGTTTTCGTCGGGTTTCAAGCTGAGATATGCATTTTCTACGATTATCTTGGTGAAACATCTGTCCGAAATATGCAGAAACGTCGAGAGCGCACTTTTCGAGCTATTTAATGCAAGAAACACGTTTTCTGGGGTTTTCACCACTCCACGGTACGTTTGATGTGCAGAACCGGAGATAACTCGGTTTTCGTCGGGTTTCAAGCTGAGATGTGCATTTTCTACGATAATCTTGGTGAGACTTCTGTCAGAAGTATGCAGGATATTCGAGAACGCTCTTTTCGAGCTATTTAATGGGAGAAACACGTTATCTGGTGTTTTCACCACTCCACAGTGCGTATGATATGCAGAACCGGCGATATCTTGGTTTTTGCGGGGTTTCAAGCTGAGATATGCATTTTCTGCGATAATCTTGGTGAGACTTCTGTCCGAAGTATGCTGAAACATCGAGATCGCTCTTTTCGAGCTTGTTAATGCGAGAAAAACCTTATCCGGTGTTTTCACCACTCCACAGTGCGTTTGATATGCAGAACCGGCGATATCTTGGTTTTCGTGGGGTTTCAAGCTGAGATATGCATTTTCTGCGATAATCTTGGTGAGACTTCCGTTAGAAGTATGCAGAATCATCGAGATCGCACTTTTCGAGCTATTTAATGCGAGAAACACGTTTTCTGGGGTTTTCACCACTCCACAGTTCGTTGGATATGCAGAACCGGAGATATCTTGGTTTTCGTGGGGTTTCAAGCTCAGATATGCAATTTCTGCGATAATCTAGGTGAGACTTCTGTCCGAAGTATGCTTAACCATCGAGATCGCTCGTTTCGAGCTATTTAATGCGAGAAACATGTTATCTGGTGTTTTCACCACTCCACAGTGCGAATGATATGCAGAACCGACGATATCTTGGTTTTCGTGGGGTTTCAAGCTGAGATATGCAATTTCTGCGTTAATCTTGGTGAGACTTCTGTCCGAAGTATGCTTAATCATCGAGATCGCTCTATTCGAGCTATTTAATGCGAGAAACACGTTGTCTGGTGTTTTCACCACTCCAGAGTTGGTTTGATATGCAGAACCGGCGATGTTTGGTTTTCGTCGTTTTTCAAGCTGAGATATGCATTTTCTACGATAATCTTGGTGAAACGTCTGTCCGAAGTATGCAGAAACATCAAGAGCGCTCTTTTCGAGCTATTTAATGCCAGGAACACGTTATCTGGTGTTTTCAGCACTCCACAGTGCGTTTGATATGCAGAACCAGCGATATCTTGGTTTTCGTGGGGATTCAAGCTGAGATATGCAATTTCTGCGATAATCTAGGTGAGACTTCTGTCCGAAGTATGCTTAATCATCGAGATCGCTCTATTCGAGCTATTTAATGCGAGAAACACGTTATCTGGTGTTTTCAGCACTCCACAGTGCGTTTGATATGCAGAACCAGCGATATCTTGGTTTTCGTGGTGTTTCAAGCTCAGATATGCATTTTCTGCGATAATCTTGGTGAGACTTCTGTCCGAAGTATGCAGAGTCATCGAGATCGTACTTTTCGAGCTATTTAATGCGACAAACACGTTTTCTGGGGTTTTCACCACTCCACAGTTCGTTGGATATGCAGAACAGGAGATATCTTGGTTTTCGTGGGGTTTCTAGCAGAGATATGCATTTTCTGCGATAATCTTGGTGAAACGTCTGTCCGAGGTATGCAGAAACATCAAGAGCGCTCTTTTCGAGCTATTTAATGCCAGGAACACGTTATCTGGTGTTTTCAGCACTCCACAGTGCGTTTGATATGCAGAACCAGCGATATCTTGGTTTTCGTGGGGTTCAAGCTCAGATATGCATTTTCTGCGATAATCTTGGTGAGACTTCAGTCCGAAGTATGCAGAGTCATCGAGATCGTACTTTTCGAGCTATTTAATGCGAGAAACATGTTATCTGGTGCTTTCACCACTCCACAGTGCGTATGATATGCAGAACCGACGATATCTTGGTTTTCGTGGTGTTTCAAGCTCAGATATGCATTTTCTGCGATAATCTTGGTGAGACTTCTGTCCGAAGTATGCAGAGTCATCGAGATCGTACTTTTCGAGCTATTTAATGCGACAAACCCGTTTTCTGGTGTTTTCACCATTCCACAGTGCGTATGATATGCAGAACCGACGATATCTTGGTTTTCGTGGGGTTTCAAGCTGAGATATGCATTTTCTGCGATAATCTTGGTGAGACTTCTGTCCGAAGTATGCAGAGTCATCGAGATCGCTCTTTTCGAGCTATTTAATGCGAGAAACAAGTTATCTGGTGTTTTCACCATTCCACAGTGCGTTTGATATGCAGAACCAGCGAAACCTTGGTTTTCGTGGGGTTTCAAGCTGAGATATGCATTTTTTACGATAATCTTGGTGAGACTTCTGTCCGAAGTATGCTTAATCATCCAGATCGCTCTATTCGAGCTATTTAATGCGAGAAACACGTATTCTGGTGGTTTTCACCACTCCACAGTGCGTTTGATATGCAGAAGCGGCGACATCTTGATTTTCGTGAGATTTCAAGCTGAGGTATGCATTTTCTGCGATAATCTTGGTGAGACTTCTGTCAGAAGTATGCAGAATCATCTAGATCGCCCGTTTCGAGCTATCTAATGCGAGAAACATGTTATCTGGTGTTTTCACCACTCCACAGTGCGAATGATATGCAGAACCGACGATATCTTGGTTTTCGTGGGGTTTCAAGCTGAGATATGCAATTTCTGCGTTAATCTTGGTGAGACTTCTGTCCGAAGTATGCTTAATCATCGAGATCGCTCTATTCGAGCTATTTAATGCGAGAAACACGTTGTCTGGTGTTTTCACCACTCCAGAGTTGGTTTGATATGCAGAACCGGCGATGTTTGGTTTTCGTCGTTTTTCAAGCTGAGATATGCATTTTCTACGATAATCTTGGTGAAACGTCTGTCCGAAGTATGCAGAAACATCAAGAGCGCTCTTTTCGAGCTATTTAATGCCAGGAACACGTTATCTGGTGTTTTCAGCACTCCACAGTGCGTTTGATATGCAGAACCAGCGATATCTTGGTTTTCGTGGGGATTCAAGCTGAGATATGCAATTTCTGCGATAATCTAGGTGAGACTTCTGTCCGAAGTATGCTTAATCATCGAGATCGCTCTATTCGAGCTATTTAATGCGAGAAACACGTTATCTGGTGTTTTCAGCACTCCACAGTGCGTTTGATATGCAGAACCAGCGATATCTTGGTTTTCGTGGTGTTTCAAGCTCAGATATGCATTTTCTGCGATAATCTTGGTGAGACTTCTGTCCGAAGTATGCAGAGTCATCGAGATCGTACTTTTCGAGCTATTTAATGCGACAAACACGTTTTCTGGGGTTTTCACCACTCCACAGTTCGTTGGATATGCAGAACAGGAGATATCTTGGTTTTCGTGGGGTTTCTAGCAGAGATATGCATTTTCTGCGATAATCTTGGTGAGACTTCTGTCCGAAGTATGCAGAGTCATCGAGATCGTACTTTTCGAGCTATTTATTGCGAGAAACACGTTTTCTGGGGATTTCACCACTCCACAGTTCGTTGGATATGCAGAATAGGAGATATCTTGGTTTTCGTGGGGTTTCAAGCTGAGATATGCATTTTCTACGATAATCTTGGTGAAACGTCTGTCCGAGGTATGCAGAAACATCAAGAGCGCTCTTTTCGAGCTATTTAATGCCAGGAACACGTTATCTGGTGTTTTCAGCACTCCACAGTGCGTTTGATATGCAGAACCAGCGATATCTTGGTTTTCGTGGGGTTCAAGCTCAGATATGCATTTTCTGCGATAATCTTGGTGAGACTTCAGTCCGAAGTATGCAGAGTCATCGAGATCGTACTTTTCGAGCTATTTAATGCGAGAAACATGTTATCTGGTGCTTTCACCACTCCACAGTGCGTATGATATGCAGAACCGACGATATCTTGGTTTTCGTGGGGTTTCAAGCTGAGATATGCATTTTTTACGATAATCTTGGTGAGACTTCTGTCCGAAGTATGCTTAATCATCCAGATCGCTCTATTCGAGCTATTTAATGCGAGAAACACGTATTCTGGTGGTTTTCACCACTCCACAGTGCGTTTGATATGCAGAAGCGGCGACATCTTGATTTTCGTGAGATTTCAAGCTGAGGTATGCATTTTCTGCGATAATCTTGGTGAGACTTCTGTCAGAAGTATGCAGAATCATCTAGATCGCCCGTTTCGAGCTATCTAATGCGAGAAACACGTTTTCTGGTGTTTTCACCACACCACAGTCCGTTTGATGCGCAGAACCGGAGATATCTTGGTTTCGGTCGGGTTTCAAGCTGAGATATGCATTTTCTGCGATAATCTTGGTGAGACTTCTGTCAGAAGTATGCAGAATCATCGAGATCGCTCGTTTCGAGCTATTTAATGCGAGAAACACGTTATCTGGTGTTTTCACCACTCCACAGTGCGTTGGATATGCAGAACCGGCGATATCTTGGTTTTCGTGGGGTTTCCAGCCGAAATATGTATTTTCTGCGATAATCTTGGTGAGACTTTTGTCTGAAGTATGCTTAATCATCGAGATCGCTCTATTCGAGCTATTTAATGCGAGAAAAAAGTTATCTGGTGTTTTCACCATTCCACAGTGCGTTTGATATGCAGAACCAGCGAAACCTTGGTTTTCGTGGGGTTTCAAGCTGAGATATGCATTTTTTACGATAATCTTGGTGAGACTTCAGTCCGAAGTATGCAGAGTCATCGAGATCGTACTTTTCGAGCTATTTAATGCGAGAAACATGTTATCTGGTGTTTTCACCACTCCGCAGTGCGTATGATATGCAGAACCGACGATATCTTGGTTTTCGTGGTGTTTCAAGCTCAGATATGGATTTTCTGCGATAATCTTGGTGAGACTTCTGTCCGAAGTATGCAGAATCATCGCGATCGCACTTTTCGAGCTATTTAATGCGAGAAACACGTTTTCTGGGGTTTTCACCACTCCACAGTTCGTTGGATGTGCAGAACCGGAGATATCTTGGTTTTCGTGGGGTTTCAAGCTCAGATATGCAATTTCTGCGATAATCTAGGTGAGCCTTCTGTCCGAAGTATGCTTAACCATCGAGATCGCTCGTTTCGAGCTATTTAATGCGAGAAACATGTTATCTGGTGTTTTCACCACTCCACAGTGCGAATGATATGCAGAACCGACGATATCTTGGTTTTCGTGGGGTTTCAAGCTGAGATATGCAATTTCTGCGATAATCTTGGTGAGACTTCTGTCCGAAGTATGCTTAATCATCGAGATCGCTCTATTCGAGCTATTTAATGCGAGAAACACGTTGTCTGGTGTTTTCACCACTCCAGAGTTGGTTTGATATGCAGAACCGGCGATGTTTGGTTTTCGTCGTTTTTCAAGCTGAGATATGCATTTTCTACGATAATCTTGGTGAAACGTCTGTCCGAGGTATGCAGAAACATCAAGAGCGCTCTTTTCGAGCTATTTAATGCCAGGAACACGTTATCTGGTGTTTTCAGCACTCCACAGTGCGTTTGATATGCAGAACCAGCGATATCTTGGTTTTCGTGGGGTTCAAGCTCAGATATGCATTTTCTACGATAATCTTGGTGAAACGTCTGTCCGAGGTATGCAGAAACATCAAGAGCGCTCTTTTCGAGCTATTTAATGCCAGGAACACGTTATCTGGTGTTTTCAGCACTCCACAGTGCGTTTGATATGCAGAACCAGCGATATCTTGGTTTTCGTGGGGTTCAAGCTCAGATATGCATTTTCTGCGATAATCTTGGTGAGACTTCAGTCCGAAGTATGCAGAGTCATCGAGATCGTACTTTTCGAGCTATTTAATGCGAGAAACATGTTATCTGGTGTTTTCACCACTCCACAGTGCGTATGATATGCAGAACCGACGATATCTTGGTTTTCGTGGTGTTTCAAGCTGAGATATGCATTTTTTACGATAATCTTGGTGAGACTTCTGTCCGAAGTATGCTTAATCATCCAGATCGCTCTATTCGAGCTATTTAATGCGAGAAACACGTATTCTGGTGGTTTTCACCACTCCACAGTGCGTTTGATATGCAGAAGCGGCGACATCTTGATTTTCGTGAGATTTCAAGCTGAGGTATGCATTTTCTGCGATAATCTTGGTGAGACTTCTGTCAGAAGTATGCAGAATCATCTAGATCGCCCGTTTCGAGCTATCTAATGCGAAAAAACAAGTTTTCTGGTGCATTCAACATTCCACAGTGCGTTTGATATGCAGAACCGGCGATATCTTGATTTTCGTGGTGTTTCGAGCTGAGGTATGCATTTTCTGCGATAATCTTGCTGAGCCTTCTGTCAGAAGTATGCAGAATCTTCGAGAACGCTCTTTTCGAGCTACTTAATGCGAGAAACACGTTTTCTGGTGTTTTCACCACTCCACAGTGCGTTTGATTTGCAGAACCGGCGACATCTTAGATTTCGTCGGGTTTCAAGCTGAGATATGCATTATCTACAATAATCTTGGTGAGACTTCAGTCAGAAGTATGCAGAATCATCTAGATCGCTCCTTTCGAGATACGTAATGCGAAAAAACAAGTTTTCTGGTGTTTTCAACATTCCACAGTGCGTTTTATATGCAGAACCGGCGATATCTTGATTTTCGTGGTGTTTCCAGCTGAGATATGAATTTTCTGCGATAATCTGGGTGAGTCATCTGTCAGAAGTATGCAGAATCATCGAGATCCCTCTTTTTTGAGCTATTTAATGCGAGAAACACGTTATCTGATGTTTTCACGACTCCACAGTGCGTTTGATATGCAGAACCGGCGACATCTTGATTTTCGTGAGATTTCAACCTGAGATATGCATTTTCGTCGATAATCTTGGTGAGTCTTCTGTCAGTAGTATGCAGAATCATCGAGACCGCTCTTTTCGAGCTATTTAATGCGAGAAACACGTTTTCTGGTGTATTCACCACTCCACAGTACGTTTGACATGCAGAACCGGAGATATCTTGGTTTCGGTCGGGTTTCAAGCTGAGATATGCATTTTCTACGATAATCTTGGTGAGACGTCTGTCAGAAGTATGCAGAATCATCTAGATCGCGCTTTTCGAGCTATTTAATTCGAGAAACACGTTTTCTGGTGTTTTCACCAGACCACAGTCCGTTTGATGTGCAGAACCGGAGATAACTTGGTTTTCGTGAGGTTTCAATCTGAGATATGCATTTTCTGCGATAATCTTGGTCAGACGTCTGTCAGAAGTATGCAGAGTCATCGGGATCGCTCTTTTCGAGCTATTTAATGCGAGAAACACGTTATCTGGTGTTTTCACCACTCCACAGTGCGTTTGATATGCAGAACCGGCGACATCTTGATTTTCGTGAGATTTCAAGCTGAGATATGCATTTTCTACGATAATCTTGGTGAGACTTCTGTCAGAAGTATGCAGAATTATCTAGATCGCTCTTTTCGAGCTATTTAATGCGAGAAACACGTTATCTGGTGTTTTCAGCACTCCACAGTGCGTTTGATATGCAGAACCAGCGAAACCTTGGTTTTCGTGGGGTTCAAGCTGAGATATGCACATTCTACGATAATCTTGGTGAGACTTCTGTCAGAAGTATGCAGAATCATCTAGATCTCTCGTTTCGAGCTATTTAATGCAAAAAAACAATTTTTCTGGTGTTTTCACCACTGCTCAGTACGTTTGATATGCAGAACCGGCGACATCTTGATTTTCGTGAGATTTCAAGCTGAGATATGCATTTTCTCCTATAATATTGGTGAGACTTCAGTCAGAAGTATGCAGAATCATCTAGATCGCTCGTTTCGAGGTATCTAATGCGAAAAAACATGTTTTCTGGTGTTTTCACCACTCCACAGTGCGTTTGATATGCAGAACCGGCGACATCTTGGATTTCGTCGGGGTTCAAGCTGAGATATGCACATTCTACGATAATCTTGGTGTGACGTCTGTCAGAAGTATGCAGAATCATCGGGATTGCTCATTTCGAGCTATTTAATGCGAGAAACACGTTATCTGGTGTTTTCATCACTCCACAGTGCGTTTGATATGCAGAACCGGCGACATCTTGGCTGTCTTCGGGTATCAAGCTGAGATATGCATTTTCTACGATAATCTTGGTGAGACTTCTCTCAGAAGTATGCAGAATCTTCGAGATCGCTCTTTTCGAGCTACTTAATTCGAGAAACACGTTATCTGGTGTTTTCACCACTCCACAGTGCGTTTGACATACAGTACCAGCGACATCTTGGATTTCGTCGGGGTTCAAGCTGAGATATGCATTTCCTACGAGAATCTTGGTGAGACTTCAGTAAGAGGTATGCAGAATCATCGGGATCGCTCGTTTCGAGCTATTTAATGCGAAAAAACATGTTTTCTGGTGTTTTCACCACTCCACAGTGCGTTTGATATGCAGAACCGGCGACATCTTGGATTTCGTCGGGGTTCAAGCTGAGATATGCACATTCTACGATAATCTTGGTGAGACTTCTGTCAGAAGTATGCAGAATCATCTAGATCGCTCTTTTCGAGCTATTTAATGCGAGAAACACGTTGTCTGGTGTATTCAGCCACTCCACAGTACGTTTGACATGCAGAACCGGAGATATCTTGGTTTCGGTCGGGTTTCAAGATGAGATATGCATTTTCTACGATAATCTTGGTGTGACGTCCGTCAGAAGTATGCAGAATCATCGGGATTGCTCTTTTCGAGCTATTTAATGCGAGAAACACGTTATCTGGTGTTTTCACCACTCCACAGTGCGTTTGATATGCAGAACCGGCGACATCTTGGCTGTCTTCGGGTATCAAGCTGAGATATGCATTTTCTACGATAATCTTGGTGAGACTTCTGTCAGAAGTATGCAGAATCATCTAGATCGTTCTTTTCGAGCTATTTAATTCGAGAAACACGTTATCTGGTGTTTTCATCACTCCACAGTGCGTTTGATATGCAGAACCGGCGACATCTTGGCTGTCTTCGGGTATCAAGCTGAGATATGCATTTTCTACGATAATCTTGGTGAGACTTCTCTCAGAAGTATGCAGAATCTTCGAGATCGCTCTTTTCGAGCTACTTAATTCGAGAAACACGTTATCTGGTGTTTTCACCACTCCACAGTGCGTTTGACATGCAGTACCAGCGACATCTTGGATTTCGTCGGGGTTCAAGCTGAGATATGCATTTCCTACGAGAATCTTGGTGAGACTTCAGTAAGAGGTATGCAGAATCATCGGGATCGCTCGTTTCGAGCTATTTAATGCGAAAAAACATGTTTTCTGGTGTTTTCACCACTCCACAGTGCGTTTGATATGCAGAAGCGGCGACATCTTGATTTTCGTGAGATTTCAAGCTGAGGTATGCATTGTCTGCGATAATCTTGGTGAGACTTCAGTCAGAAGTATGCAGAAACTTCGAGAACGCTCTTTTCGAGCTACTTAATGCGAGAAACACGTTTTCTGGTGTATTCACCACTCCACAGTACGTTTGACATGCAGAACCGGAGATATCTTGGTTTCGGTCGGGTTTCAAGCTGAGATATGCATTTTCTACGATAATCTTGGTGAGCCGTCTGTCAGAAGTATGCAGAATCATCGGGATCGCTTTTTTCGAGCTATTTAATGCGAGAAACACGTTATCTGGTGTTTTCACCACTCCACAGTGCGTTTGATATGCAGAACCGGCGACATCTTGGATTTCGTCGGGGTTCAAGCTGAGAAATGCATTTTGTGCGATAATCTTGGTGAGTCATCTGTCAGAAGTATGCAGAATCATCGAGATCCCTCTTTTCGAGCTATTTAATGCGAGAAACACGTTATCTGGTGTTTTCACCACTCCACAGTGCGTTTGACATTCAGAACCGGCGACATCTTGGATTTCGTCGGGTTTCAAGCTCAGATATGCATTTTCTACGAGAATCTAGGTGAGACTTCAGTCAGAAGTATGCAGAATCATCGGGATCGCTCGTTTCGAGCTATTTAATGCGAAAAAACAAGTTCTCTGGTGTTTTCACCACTCCACAGTGCGTTTGATATGCAGAACCGGCGACATCTTGGATTTCGTCGGGGTTCAAGCTGAGATATGCACATTCTAGGATAATCTTGGTGAGACTTCTGTCAGAAGTATGCAGAATCATCTAGATCGCTCTTTTCGAGCTATTTAATGCGAGAAACACGTTTTCTGGTGTATTCACCACTCCACAGTACGTTTGACATGCAGAACCGGAGGTATCTTGGATTTCGTCGGGGTTCAAGCTGAGAAATGCATTTTCTACGATAATCTTGGTGAGACTTCTGTCAGAAGTATGCAGAATCATCTAGATCGTTCTTTTCGAGCTATTTAATTCGAGAAACACGTTATCTGGTTGTTTTCACCACTCCACAGTGCGTTTGATATGCAGAAGCGGCGACATCTTGATTTTCGTGAGATTTCAAGCTGAGATATGCATTTTCTGCGATAATCTTGGTGAGACTTCTGTCAGAAGTATGCAGAATCATCTAGATTGCTCTTTTCGAGCTATTTAATGCGAGAAACAGGTTATCTTGTGTTTTCACCACTCCACAGAGCGATTTATATGCAGAACCGGCGACATCTTGGATTTCGTCGGGGTTCAAGCTGAGAAATGCATTTTCTACGATAATCTTGGTGAGACTTCTGTCAGAAGTATGCAGAATCATCTAGATCGTTCTTTTCGAGCTATTTAATTCGAGAAACACGTTATCTGGTTGTTTTCACCACTCCACAGTTCGTTGGATGTGCAGAACCGGAGATATCTTGGTTTTCGTGGGGTTTCAAGCTCAGATATGCAATTTCTGCGATAATCTAGGTGAGCCTTCTGTCCGAAGTATGCTTAACCATCGAGATCGCTCGTTTCGAGCTATTTAATGCGAGAAACATGTTATCTGGTGTTTTCACCACTCCACAGTGCGAATGATATGCAGAACCGACGATATCTTGGTTTTCGTGGGGTTTCAAGCTGAGATATGCAATTTCTGCGATAATCTTGGTGAGACTTCTGTCCGAAGTATGCTTAATCATCGAGATCGCTCTATTCGAGCTATTTAATGCGAGAAACACGTTGTCTGGTGTTTTCACCACTCCAGAGTTGGTTTGATATGCAGAACCGGCGATGTTTGGTTTTCGTCGTTTTTCAAGCTGAGATATGCATTTTCTTCGATAATCTTGGTGAAACGTCTGTCCGAGGTATGCAGAAACATCAAGAGCGCTCTTTTCGAGCTATTTAATGCCAGGAACACGTTATCTGGTGTTTTCAGCACTCCACAGTGCGTTTGATATGCAGAACCAGCGATATCTTGGTTTTCGTGGGGTTCAAGCTCAGATATGCATTTTCTGCGATAATCTTGGTGAGACTTCTATCCGAAGTATGCAGAGTCATCGAGATCGTACTTTTCGAGCTATTTAATGCGAGAAACATGTTATCTGGTGTTTTCACCACTCCACAGTGCGTATGATATGCAGAACCGACGATATCTTGGTTTTCGTGGTGTTTCAAGCTCAGATATGCATTTTCTGCGATAATCTTGGTGAGACTTCTGTCCGAAGTATGCAGAGTCATCGAGATCGTGCTTTTCGAGCTATTTAATGCGGCAAACACGTTTTCTGGGGTTTTCACAACTCCACAGTTCGTTGGATATGCAGAACAGGAGATATCTTGGTTTTCGTGGGGTTTCTAGCAGAGATATGCATTTTCTGCGATAATCTTGTTGAGACTTCTGTCCGAAGTATGCAGAATCATCGAGATCGCACTTTTCGAGCTATTTAATGCGAGAAACAAGTTATCTGGTGTTTTCACCATTCCACAGTGCGTTTGATATGCAGAACCAGCGAAACCTTGGTTTTCGTGGGGTTTCAAGCTGAGATATGCATTTTTTACGATATTCTTGGTGAGACTTCTGTCCGAAGTATGCTTAATCATCCAGATCGCTCTATTCGAGCTATTTAATGCGAGAAACACGTATTCTGGTGGTTTTCACCACTCCACAGTGCGTTTGATATGCAGAAGCGGCGACATCTTGATTTTCGTGAGATTTCGAGCTGAGGTATGCATTTTCTGCGATAATCTTGGTGAGACTTCTGTCAGAAGTATGCAGAATTATCTAGATCGCTCTTTTCGAGCTATTTAATGCGAGAAACACGTTATCTGGTGTTTTCAGCACTCCACAGTGCGTTTGATATGCAGAACCAGCGAAACCTTGGTTTTCGTGGGGTTCAAGCTGAGATATGCACATTCTACGATAATCTTGGTGAGACTTCTGTCAGAAGTATGCAGAATCATCTAGATCGCTCTTTTCGAGCTACTTAATGCCAGAATCACGTTTTCTGGTGTTTTCACCACTCCACAGTGCGTTTGATATACAGAACCGGCGACATCTTGGATTTCGTCGGGGTTCAAGCTGAGATATGCACATTCTACGATAATGTTGGTGAGACTTCAGTCAGAAGTATGCAGAATCATCTAGATCGCTCCTTTCGAGATACGTAATGCGAAAAAACAAGTTTTCTGGTGTTTTCAACATTCCACAGTGCGTTTTATATGCAGAACCGGCGATATCTTGATTTTCGTGGTGTTTCCAGCTGAGATATGCATTTTCTGCGATAATCTTGGTCAGACGTCTGTCAGAAGTATGCAGAGTCATCGGGATCGCTCTTTTCGAGCTATTTAATGCGAGAAACACGTTATCTGGTGTTTTCACCACTCCACAGTGCGTTTGATATGCAGAACCGGCGACATCTTGATTTTCGTGAGATTTCAAGCTGAGATATGCATTTTCTCCTATAATATTGGTGAGACTTCAGTCAGAAGTATGCAGAATCATCTAGATCGCTCGTTTCGAGGTATCTAATGCGAAAAAACAAGATTTCTGGTGTTTTCAACATTCCACAGTGCGTTTGCTATGCAGAACCGGCGACATCTTGGATTTCGTCGGGTTTCAAGCTGAGATATGCATTTCCTACGAGAATCTTGGTGAGACTTCAGTAAGAAGTATGCAGAATCATCGGGATCGCTCGTTTCGAGCTATTTAATGCGAAAAAACATGTTTTCTGGTGTTTTCACCACTCCACAGTGCGTTTGATATGCAGAACCGGCGACATCTTGGATTTCGTCGGGGTTCAAGCTGAGATATGCACATTCTACGATAATCTTGGTGAGACTTCTGTCAGAAGTATGCAGAATCATCTAGATCGCTCTTTTCGAGCTATTTAATGCGAGAAACACGTTGTCTGGTGTATTCAGCCACTCCACAGTACGTTTGACATGCAGAACCGGAGATATCTTGGTTTCGGTCGGGTTTCAAGATGAGATATGCATTTTCTACGATAATCTTGGTGTGACGTCTGTCAGAAGTATGCAGAATCATCGGGATTGCTCATTTCGAGCTATTTAATGCGAGAAACACGTTATCTGGTGTTTTCATCACTCCACAGTGCGTTTGATATGCAGAACCGGCGACATCTTGGCTGTCTTCGGGTATCAAGCTGAGATATGCATTTTCTACGATAATCTTGGTGAGACTTCTCTCAGAAGTATGCAGAATTATCTAGATCGCTCTTTTCGAGCTATTTAATGCGAGAAACACGTTATCTGGTGTTTTCAGCACTCCACAGTGCGTTTGATATGCAGAACCAGCGAAACCTTGGTTTTCGTGGGGTTCAAGCTGAGATATGCACATTCTACGATAATCTTGGTGAGACTTCTGTCAGAAGTATGCAGAATCATCTAGATCGCTCTTTTCGAGCTACTTAATGCCAGAATCACGTTTTCTGGTGTTTTCACCACTCCACAGTGCGTTTGATATACAGAACCGGCGACATCTTGGATTTCGTCGGGGTTCAAGCTGAGATATGCACATTCTACGATAATGTTGGTGAGACTTCTGTCAGTAGTATGCAGAATCATCGATACCCCTCTTTTCGAGCTATTTAATGCGAGAAACACGTTATCTGGTGTTTTCACCACTCCACAGTGCGTTTTATATGCAGAATCGGCGACATCATGATTTTGGTGAGGTTTCAAGCTGAGATATGCATTTTCTGCGATAATATTGGTGAGACTTCAGTCATATGTATGCAGAATCATCTAGATCTCTCGTTTCGAGCTATTTAATGCGAAAAAACAAGTTTTCTGGTGTTTTCACCACTGCTCAGTACGTTTGACATGCAGAACCGGCGACATCTTGATTTTCGTGAGATTTCAAGCTGAGATATGCATTTTCTCCTATAATATTGGTGAGACTTCAGTCAGAAGTATGCAGAATCATCTAGATCGCTCGTTTCGAGGTATCTAATGCGAAAAAACAAGATTTCTGGTGTTTTCAACATTCCACAGTGCGTTTGCTATGCAGAACCGGCGACATCTTGGATTTCGTCGGGTTTCAAGCTGAGATATGCATTTCCTACGAGAATCTTGGTGAGACTTCAGTAAGAAGTATGCAGAATCATCGGGATCGCTCGTTTCGAGCTATTTAATGCGAAAAAACATGTTTTCTGGTGTTTTCACCACTCCACAGTGCGTTTGATATGCAGAACCGGCGACATCTTGGATTTCGTCGGGGTTCAAGCTGAGATATGCACATTCTACGATAATCTTGGTGAGACTTCTGTCAGAAGTATGCAGAATCATCTAGATCGCTCTTTTCGAGCTATTTAATGCGAGAAACACGTTGTCTGGTGTATTCAGCCACTCCACAGTACGTTTGACATGCAGAACCAGAGATATCTTGGTTTCGGTCGGGTTTCAAGATGAGATATGCATTTTCTACGATAATCTTGGTGTGACGTCTGTCAGAAGGATGCAGAATCATCGGGATTGCTCATTTCGAGCTATTTAATGCGAGAAACACGTTATCTGGTGTTTTCATCACTCCACAGTGCGTTTGATATGCAGAACCGGCGACATCTTGGCTGTCTTCGGGTATCAAGCTGAGATATGCATTTTCTACGATAATCTTGGTGAGACTTCTCTCAGAAGTATGCAGAATCTTCGAGATCGCTCTTTTCGAGCTACTTAATGCGAGAAACACGTTATCTGGTGTTTTCACCACTCCACAGTGCGTTTGACATGCAGTACCGGCGACATCTTGGATTTCGTCGGGGTTCAAGCTGAGAAATGCATTTTCTACGATAATCTTGGTGAGCCGTCTGTCAGAAGTATGCAGAATCATCGGGATCGCTTTTTTCGAGCTATTTAATGAGAGAAACACGTTATCTGGTGTTTTCACCACTCCACAGTGCGTTTGACATGCAGAACCGGAGATATCTTGGTTTCGGTCGGGTTTCAAGCTGAGATATGCATTTTCTACGATAATCTTGGTGAGCCGTCTGTCAGAAGTATGCAGAATCATCGGGATCGCTTTTTTCGAGCTATTTAATGCGAGAAACACGTTATCTGGTGTTTTCACCACTCCACAGTGCGTTTGATATGCAGAACCGGCGACATCTTGGATTTCGTCGGGGTTCAAGCTGAGAAATGCATTTTCTACGATAATCTTGGTGAGACTTCTGTCAGAAGTATGCAGAATCATCTAGATCGTTCTTTTCGAGCTATTTAATTCGAGAAACACGTTATCTGGTTGTTTTCACCACTCCACAGTGCGTTTGATATGCAGAAGCGGCGACATCTTGATTTTCGTGAGATTTCAAGCTGAGATATGCATTTTCTGCGATAATCTTGGTGAGACTTCTGTCAGAAGTATGCAGAATCATCTAGATTGCTCTTTTCGAGCTATTTAATGCGAGAAACAGGTTATCTGGTGTTTTCACCACTCCACAGAGCGATTTATATGCAGAACCGGCGACATCTTGGATTTCGTCGGGGTTCAAGCTGAGAAATGCATTTTCTACGATAATCTTGGTGAGACTTCTGTCAGAAGTATGCAGAATCATCTAGATCGTTCTTTTCGAGCTATTTAATTCGAGAAACACGTTATCTGGTTGTTTTCACCACTCCACAGTTCGTTGGATGTGCAGAACCGGAGATATCTTGGTTTTCGTGGGGTTTCAAGCTCAGATATGCAATTTCTGCGATAATCTAGGTGAGCCTTCTGTCCGAAGTATGCTTAACCATCGAGATCGCTCGTTTCGAGCTATTTAATGCGAGAAACATGTTATCTGGTGTTTTCACCACTCCACAGTGCGAATGATATGCAGAACCGACGATATCTTGGTTTTCGTGGGGTTTCAAGCTGAGATATGCAATTTCTGCGATAATCTTGGTGAGACTTCTGTCCGAAGTATGCTTAATCATCGAGATCGCTCTATTCGAGCTATTTAATGCGAGAAACACGTTGTCTGGTGTTTTCACCACTCCAGAGTTGGTTTGATATGCAGAACCGGCGATGTTTGGTTTTCGTCGTTTATCAAGCTGAGATATGCATTTTCTACGATAATCTTGGTGAAACGTCTGTCCGAGGTATGCAGAAACATCAAGAGCGCTCTTTTCGAGCTATTTAATGCCAGGAACACGTTATCTGGTGTTTTCAGCACTCCACAGTGCGTTTGATATGCAGAACCAGCGATATCTTGGTTTTCGTGGGGTTCAAGCTCAGATATGCATTTTCTGCGATAATCTTGGTGAGACTTCTGTCCGAAGTATGCAGAGTCATCCAGATCGTACTTTTCGAGCTATTTAATGCGAGAAACATGTTATCTGGTGTTTTCACCACTCCACAGTGCGTATGATATGCAGAACCGACGATATCTTGGTTTTCGTGGTGTTTCAAGCTCAGATATGCATTTTCTGCGATAATCTTGGTGAGACTTCTGTCCGAAGTATGCAGAGTCATCGAGATCGTACTTTTCGAGCTATTTAATGCGACAAACACGTTCTCTGGGGTTTTCACAACTCCACAGTTCGTTGGATATGCAGAACAGGAGATATCTTGGTTTTCGTGGGGTTTCTAGCAGAGATATGCATTTTCTGCGATAATCTTGTTGAGACTTCTGTCCGATGTATGCAGAATCATCGAGATCGCACTTTTCGAGCTATTTAATGCGAGAAACAAGTTATCTGGTGTTTTCACCATTCCACAGTGCGTTTGATATGCAGAACCAGCGAAACCTTGGTTTTCGTGGGGTTTCAAGCTGAGATATGCATTTTTTACGATAATCTTGGTGAGACTTCTGTCCGAAGTATGCTTAATCATCCAGATCGCTCTATTCGAGCTATTTAATGCGAGAAACACGTATTCTGGTGGTTTTCACCACTCCACAGTGCGTTTGATATGCAGAAGCGGCGACATCTTGATTTTCGTGAGATTTCAAGCTGAGGTATGCATTATCTGCGATAATCTTGGTGAGACTTCTGTCAGAAGTATGCAGAATCATCTAGATCGCCCGTTTCGAGCTATCTAATGCGAAAAAACAAGTTTTCTGGTGCATTCAACATTCCACAGTGCGTTTCATATGCAGAACCGGCGATATCTTGATTTTCGTGGTGTTTCGAGCTGAGGTATGCATTTTCTGCGATAATCTTGCTGAGCCTTCTGTCAGAACTATGCAGAATCTTCGAGAACGCTCTTTTCGAGCTACTTAATGCGAGAAACACGTTTTCTGGTGTTTTCACCACTCCACAGTGCGTTTGATTTGCAGAACCGGCGACATCTTAGATTTCGTCGGGTTTCAAGCTGAGATATGCATTATCTACAATAATCTTGGTGAGACTTCAGTCAGAAGTATGCAGAATCATCTAGATCGCTCCTTTCGAGATACGTAATGCGAAAAAACAAGTTTTCTGGTGTTTTCAACATTCCACAGTGCGTTTTATATGCAGAACCGGCGATATCTTGATTTTCGTGGTGTTTCCAGCTGAGATATGCATTTTCTGCGATAATCTGGGTGAGTCATCTGTCAGAAGTATGCAGAATCATCGAGATCCCTCTTTTTTGAGCTATTTAATGCGAGAAACACGTTATCTGATGTTTTCACGACTCCAAAGTGCGTTTGATATGCAGAACCGGCGACATCTTGATTTTCGTGAGATTTCAACCTGAGATATGCATTTTCGTCGATAATCTTGGTGAGTCTTCTGTCAGTAGTATGCAGAATCATCGAGACCGCTCTTTTCGAGCTATTTAATGCGAGAAACACGTTTTCTGGTGTATTCACCACTCCACAGTACGTTTGACATGCAGAACCGGAGATATCTTGGTTTCGGTCGGGTTTCAAGCTGAGATATGCATTTTCTACGATAATCTTGGTGAGACGTCTGTCAGAAGTATGCAGAATCATCTAGATCGTTCTTTTCGAGCTATTTAATTCGAGAAACACGTTATCTGGTTGTTTTCACCACTCCACAGTTCGTTGGATGTGCAGAACCGGAGATATCTTGGTTTTCGTGGGGTTTCAAGCTCAGATATGCAATTTCTGCGATAATCTAGGTGAGCCTTCTGTCCGAAGTATGCTTAACCATCGAGATCGCTCGTTTCGAGCTATTTAATGCGAGAAACATGTTATCTGGTGTTTTCACCACTCCACAGTGCGAATGATATGCAGAACCGACGATATCTTGGTTTTCGTGGGGTTTCAAGCTGAGATATGCAATTTCTGCGATAATCTTGGTGAGACTTCTGTCCGAAGTATGCTTAATCATCGAGATCGCTCTATTCGAGCTATTTAATGCGAGAAACACGTTGTCTGGTGTTTTCACCACTCCAGAGTTGGTTTGATATGCAGAACCGGCGATGTTTGGTTTTCGTCGTTTTTCAAGCTGAGATATGCATTTTCTACGATAATCTTGGTGAAACGTCTGTCCGAGGTATGCAGAAACATCAAGAGCGCTCTTTTCGAGCTATTTAATGCCAGGAACACGTTATCTGGTGTTTTCAGCACTCCACAGTGCGTTTGATATGCAGAACCAGCGATATCTTGGTTTTCGTGGGGTTCAAGCTCAGATATGCATTTTCTGCGATAATCTTGGTGAGACTTCTGTCCGAAGTATGCAGAGTCATCGAGATCGTACTTTTCGAGCTATTTAATGCGAGAAACATGTTATCTGGTGTTTTCACCACTCCACAGTGCGTATGATATGCAGAACCGACGATATCTTGGTTTTCGTGGTGTTTCAAGCTCAGATATGCATTTTCTGCGATAATCTTGGTGAGACTTCTGTCCGAAGTATGCAGAGTCATCGAGATCGTACTTTTCGAGCTATTTAATGCGACAAACACGTTCTCTGGGGTTTTCACAACTCCACAGTTCGTTGGATATGCAGAACAGGAGATATCTTGGTTTTCGTGGGGTTTCTAGCAGAGATATGCATTTTCTGCGATAATCTTGTTGAGACTTCTGTCCGAAGTATGCAGAATCATCGAGATCGCACTTTTCGAGCTATTTAATGCGAGAAACAAGTTATCTGGTGTTTTCACCATTCCACAGTGCGTTTGATATGCAGAACCAGCGAAACCTTGGTTTTCGTGGGGTTTCAAGCTGAGATATGCATTTTTTACGATAATCTTGGTGAGACTTCTGTCCGAAGTATGCTTAATCATCCAGATCGCTCTATTCGAGCTATTTAATGCGAGAAACACGTATTCTGGTGGTTTTCACCACTCCACAGTGCGTTTGATATGCAGAAGCGGCGACATCTTGATTTTCGTGAGATTTCAAGCTGAGGTATGCATTATCTGCGATAATCTTGGTGAGACTTCTGTCAGAAGTATGCAGAATCATCTAGATCGCCCGTTTCGAGCTATCTAATGCGAAAAAACAAGTTTTCTGGTGCATTCAACATTCCACAGTGCGTTTCATATGCAGAACCGGCGATATCTTGATTTTCGTGGTGTTTCGAGCTGAGGTATGCATTTTCTGCGATAATCTTGCTGAGCCTTCTGTCAGAACTATGCAGAATCTTCGAGAACGCTCTTTTCGAGCTACTTAATGCGAGAAACACGTTTTCTGGTGTTTTCACCACTCCACAGTGCGTTTGATTTGCAGAACCGGCGACATCTTAGATTTCGTCGGGTTTCAAGCTGAGATATGCATTATCTACAATAATCTTGGTGAGACTTCAGTCAGAAGTATGCAGAATCATCTAGATCGCTCCTTTCGAGATACGTAATGCGAAAAAACAAGTTTTCTGGTGTTTTCAACATTCCACAGTGCGTTTTATATGCAGAACCGGCGATATCTTGATTTTCGTGGTGTTTCCAGCTGAGATATGCATTTTCTGCGATAATCTGGGTGAGTCATCTGTCAGAAGTATGCAGAATCATCGAGATCCCTCTTTTTTGAGCTATTTAATGCGAGAAACACGTTATCTGATGTTTTCACGACTCCAAAGTGCGTTTGATATGCAGAACCGGCGACATCTTGATTTTCGTGAGATTTCAACCTGAGATATGCATTTTCGTCGATAATCTTGGTGAGTCTTCTGTCAGTAGTATGCAGAATCATCGAGACCGCTCTTTTCGAGCTATTTAATGCGAGAAACACGTTTTCTGGTGTATTCACCACTCCACAGTACGTTTGACATGCAGAACCGGAGATATCTTGGTTTCGGTCGGGTTTCAAGCTGAGATATGCATTTTCTACGATAATCTTGGTGAGACGTCTGTCACAAGTATGCAGAATCATCCAGATCGCGCTTTTCGAGCTATTTAATTCGAGAAACACGTTTTCTGGTGTTTTCACCAGACCACAGTCCGTTTGATGTGCAGAACCGGAGATAACTTGGTTTTCGTGAGGTTTCAATCTGAGATATGCATTTTCTGCGATAATCTTGGTCAGACGTCTGTCAGAAGTATGCAGAGTCATCGGGATCGCTCTTTTCGAGCTATTTAATGCGAGAAACACGTTATCTGGTGTTTTCACCACTCCACAGTGCGTTTGATATGCAGAACCGGCGACATCTTGATTTTCGTGAGATTTCAAGCTGAGATATGCATTTTCTACGATAATCTTGGTGAGACTTCTGTCAGAAGTATGCAGAACTATCTAGATCGCTCTTTTCGAGCTATTTAATGCGAGAAACACGTTATCTGGTGTTTTCAGCACTCCACAATGCGTTTGATATGCAGAACCAGCGAAACCTTGGTTTTCGTGGGGTTCAAGCTGAGATATGCACATTCTACGATAATCTTGGTGAGACTTCTGTCAGAAGTATGCAGAATCATCTAGATCGCTCTTTTCGAGCTACTTAATGCCAGAATCACGTTTTCTGGTGTTTTCACCACTCCACAGTGCGTTTGATATACAGAACCGGCGACATCTTGGATTTCGTCGGGGTTCAAGCTGAGATATGCACATTCTACGATAATGTTGGTGAGACTTCTGTCAGTAGTATGCAGAATCATCGATACCCCTCTTTTCGAGCTATTTAATGCGAGAAACACGTTATCTGGTGTTTTCACCACTGCTCAGTACGTTTGACATGCAGAACCGGCAACATCTTGATTTTCGTGAGATTTCAAGCTGAGATATGCATTTTCTCCTATAATATTGGTGAGACTTCAGTCAGAAATATGCAGAATCATCTAGATCGCTCGTTTCGAGGTATCTAATGCGAAAAAACAAGATTTCTGGTGTTTTCAACATTCCACAGTGCGTTTGCTATGCAGAACCGGCGACATCTTGGATTTCGTCGGGTTTCAAGCTGAGATATGCATTTCCTACGAGAATCTTGGTGAGACTTCAGTAAGAAGTATGCAGAATCATCGGGATCGCTCGTTTCGAGCTATTTAATGCGAAAAAACATGTTTTCTGGTGTTTTCACCACTCCACAGTGCGTTTGATATGCAGAACCGGCGACATCTTGGATTTCGTCGGGGTTCAAGCTGAGATATGCACATTCTACGATAATCTTGGTGAGACTTCTGTCAGAAGTATGCAGAATCATCTAGATCGCTCTTTTCGAGCTATTTAATGCGAGAAACACGTTGTCTGGTGTATTCAGCCACTCCACAGTACGTTTGACATGCAGAACCGGAGATATCTTGGTTTCGGTCGGGTTTCAAGATGAGATATGCATTTTCTACGATAATCTTGGTGTGACGTCTGTCAGAAGTATGCAGAATCATCGGGATTGCTCATTTCGAGCTATTTAATGCGAGAAACACGTTATCTGGTGTTTTCATCACTCCACAGTGCGTTTGATATGCAGAACCGTCGACATCTTGGCTGTCTTCGGGTATCAAGCTGAGATATGCATTTTCTACGATAATCTTGGTGAGACTTCTCTCAGAAGTATGCAGAATCTTCGAGATCGCTCTTTTCGAGCTACTTAATGCGAGAAACACGTTATCTGGTGTTTTCACCACTCCACAGTGCGTTTGACATGCAGTACCGGCGACATCTTGGATTTCGTCGGGGTTCAAGCACAGGTATGCATTTTCTGCGATAATCTTGGTGAGACTTCTGTCAGAAGTATGCAGAATCATATAGATCGCCCGTTTCGAGCTATCTACTGCGAAAAAACAAGTTTTCTGGTGTTTTCACCACACCACAGTCCGTTTGATGCGCAGAACCGGAGATAACTTGGTTTTCGTGAGGTTTCAAGCTGAGATATGCATTTTCTACGATAATCTTGGTGTGACGTCTGTCAGAAGTATGCAGAATCATCGGGATTGCTCTTTTCGAGCTATTTAATGCGAGAAACACGTTATCTGGTGTTTTCACCACTCCACAGTGCGTTTGATATGCAGAACCGGCGACATCTTGGCTGTCTTCGGGTATCAAGCTGAGATATGCATTTTCTACGATAATCTTGGTGAGACTTCTGTCAGAAGTATGCAGAATCATCTAGATCGTTCTTTTCGAGCTATTTAATTCGAGAAACACGTTATCTGGTTTTTTTCACCACTCCACAGTGCGTTTGATATGCAGAAGCGGCGACATCTTGATTTTCGTGAGATTTCAAGCTGAGGTATGCATTGTCTGCGATAATCTTGGTGAGACTTCAGTCAGAAGTATGCAGAATCTTCGAGAACGCTCTTTTCGAGCTACTTAATGCGAGAAACACGTTTTCTGGTGTATTCACCACTCCACAGTACGTTTGACATGCAGAACCGGAGATATCTTGGTTTCGGTCGGGTTTCAAGCTGAGATATGCATTTTCTACGATAATCTTGGTGAGCCGTCTGTCAGAAGTATGCAGAATCATCGGGATCGCTTTTTTCGAGCTATTTAATGCGAGAAACACGTTATCTGGTGTTTTCACCACTCCACAGTGCGTTTGATATGCAGAACCGGCGACATCTTGGATTTCGTCGGGGTTCAAGCTGAGAAATGCATTTTGTGCGATAATCTTGGTGAGTCATCTGTCAGAAGTATGCAGAATCATCGAGATCCCTCTTTTCGAGCTATTTAATGCGAGAAACACGTTATCTGGTGTTTTCACCACTCCACAGTGCGTTTGACATTCAGAACCGGCGACATCTTGGATTTCGTCGGGTTTCAAGCTCAGATATGCATTTTCTACGAGAATCTTGGTGAGACTTCAGTCAGAAGTATGCAGAATCATCGGGATCGCTCGTTTCGAGCTATTTAATGCGAAAAAACAAGTTCTCTGGTGTTTTCACCACTCCACAGTGCGTTTGATATGCAGAACCGGCGACATCTTGGATTTCGTCGGGGTTCAAGCTGAGATATGCACATTCTAGGATAATCTTGGTGAGACTTCTGTCAGAAGTATGCAGAATCATCTAGATCGCTCTTTTCGAGCTATTTAATGCGAGAAACACGTTTTCTGGTGTATTCACCACTCCACAGTACGTTTGACATGCAGAACCGGAGATATCTTGGATTTCGTCGGGGTTCAAGCTGAGATATGCACATTCTACGATAATCTTGGTGAGACTTCTGTCAGTAGTATGCAGAATCATCGAGACCCCTCTTTTCGAGCTATTTAATCCGAGAAACACGTTATCTGGTGTTTTCACCACTGCTCAGTACGTTTGACATGCAGAACCGGCGACATCTTGATTTTCGTGAGATTTCAAGCTGAGATATGCATTTTCTCCTATAATATTGGTGAGACTTCAGTCAGAAATATGCAGAATCATCTAGATCGCTCGTTTCGAGGTATCTAATGCGAAAAAACAAGATTTCTGGTGTTTTCAACATTCCACAGTGCGTTTGCTATGCAGAACCGGCGACATCTTGGATTTCGTCGGGTTTCAAGCTGAGATATGCATTTCCTACGAGAATCTTGGTGAGACTTCAGTAAGAAGTATGCAGAATCATCGGGATCGCTCGTTTCGAGCTATTTAATGCGAAAAAACATGTTTTCTGGTGTTTTCACCACTCCACAGTGCGTTTGATATGCAGAACCGGCGACATCTTGGATTTCGTCGGGGTTCAAGCTGAGATATGCACATTCTACGATAATCTTGGTGAGACTTCTGTCAGAAGTATGCAGAATCATCTAGATCGCTCTTTTCGAGCTATTTAATGCGAGAAACACGTTGTCTGGTGTATTCAGCCACTCCACAGTACGTTTGACATGCAGAACCGGAGATATCTTGGTTTCGGTCGGGTTTCAAGATGAGATATGCATTTTCTACGATAATCTTGGTGTGACGTCTGTCAGAAGTATGCAGAATCATCGGGATTGCTCATTTCGAGCTATTTAATGCGAGAAACACGTTATCTGGTGTTTTCATCACTCCACAGTGCGTTTGATATGCAGAACCGTCGACATCTTGGCTGTCTTCGGGTATCAAGCTGAGATATGCATTTTCTACGATAATCTTGGTGAGACTTCTCTCAGAAGTATGCAGAATCTTCGAGATCGCTCTTTTCGAGCTACTTAATGCGAGAAACACGTTATCTGGTGTTTTCACCACTCCACAGTGCGTTTGACATGCAGTACCGGCGACATCTTGGATTTCGTCGGGGTTCAAGCACAGGTATGCATATTCTGCGATAATCTTGGTGAGACTTCTGTCAGAAGTATGCAGAATCATATAGATCGCCCGTTTCGAGCTATCTACTGCGAAAAAACAAGTTTTCTGGTGTTTTCACCACACCACAGTCCGTTTGATGCGCAGAACCGGAGATAACTTGGTTTTCGTGAGGTTTCAAGCTGAGATATGCATTTTCTACGATAATCTTGGTGTGACGTCTGTCAGAAGTATGCAGAATCATCGGGATTGCTCTTTTCGAGCTATTTAATGCGAGAAACACGTTATCTGGTGTTTTCACCACTCCACAGTGCGTTTGATATGCAGAACCGGCGACATCTTGGCTGTCTTCGGGTATCAAGCTGAGATATGCATTTTCTACGATAATCTTGGTGAGACTTCTGTCAGAAGTATGCAGAATCATCTAGATCGTTCTTTTCGAGCTATTTAATTCGAGAAACACGTTATCTGGTTTTTTTCACCACTCCACAGTGCGTTTGATATGCAGAAGCGGCGACATCTTGATTTTCGTGAGATTTCAAGCTGAGGTATGCATTGTCTGCGATAATCTTGGTGAGACTTCAGTCAGAAGTATGCAGAATCTTCGAGAACGCTCTTTTCGAGCTACTTAATGCGAGAAACACGTTTTCTGGTGTATTCACCACTCCACAGTACGTTTGACATGCAGAACCGGAGATATCTTGGTTTCGGTCGGGTTTCAAGCT
Organism: Anthophora plumipes; assembly: GCA_951804975.1. Classification (NCBI taxonomy): domain Eukaryota; kingdom Metazoa; phylum Arthropoda; class Insecta; order Hymenoptera; family Apidae; genus Anthophora; species Anthophora plumipes. Next base: position 153,249 of record CATORF010000749.1, read on the forward strand.
GAGATATGCATTTTCTACGATAATCTTGGTGAGCCGTCTGTCAGAAGTATGCAGAATCATCGGGATCGCTTTTTTCGAGCTATTTAATGCGAGAAACACGTTATCTGGTGTTTTCACCACTCCACAGTGCGTTTGATATGCAGAACCGGCGACATCTTGGATTTCGTCGGGGTTCAAGCTGAGAAATGCATTTTGTGCGATAATCTTGGTGAGTCATCTGTCAGAAGTATGCAGAATCATCGAGATCCCTCTTTTCGAGCTATTTAATGCGAGAAACACGTTATCTGGTGTTTTCACCACTCCACAGTGCGTTTGACATTCAGAACCGGCGACATCTTGGATTTCGTCGGGTTTCAAGCTCAGATATGCATTTTCTACGAGAATCTTGGTGAGACTTCAGTCAGAAGTATGCAGAATCATCGGGATCGCTCGTTTCGAGCTATTTAATGCGAAAAAACAAGTTCTCTGGTGTTTTCACCACTCCACAGTGCGTTTGATATGCAGAACCGGCGACATCTTGGATTTCGTCGGGGTTCAAGCTGAGATATGCACATTCTAGGATAATCTTGGTGAGACTTCTGTCAGAAGTATGCAGAATCATCTAGATCGCTCTTTTCGAGCTATTTAATGCGAGAAACACGTTTTCTGGTGTATTCACCACTCCACAGTACGTTTGACATGCAGAACCGGAGATATCTTGGATTTCGTCGGGGTTCAAGCTGAGATATGCACATTCTACGATAATCTTGGTGAGACTTCTGTCAGTAGTATGCAGAATCATCGAGACCCCTCTTTTCGAGCTATTTAATCCGAGAAACACGTTATCTGGTTTTTTCACCACTCCACAGTGCGTTTGATATGCAGAACCGGCGACATCTTGGATTTCGTCGGGGTTCAAGCTGAGAAATGCATTTTCTACAAGAATCTTGGTGAGACTTCTGTCAGAAGTATGCAGAATCATCTAGATCATTCTTTTCGAGCTATATAATTCGAGAAACACGTTTTCTGGTGTATTCACCACTCCACAGTACGTTTGACATGCAGAACCGGAGATATCTTGGTTTCGGTCGGGTTTCAAGCTGAGATATGCATTTTCTACGATAATCTTGGTGAGCCGTCTGTCAGAAGTATGCAGAATCATCGGGATCGCTTTTTTCGAGCTATTTAATGCGAGAAACACGTTATCTGGTGTTTTCACCACTCCACAGTGCGTTTGACATGCAGAACCTGAGATATCTTGGTTTCGGTCGGGTTTCAAGCTGAGATATGCATTTTCTACGATAATCTTGGTGAGCCGTCTGTCAGAAGTATGCAGAATCATCGGGATCGCTTTTTTCGAGCTATTTAATGCGAGAAACACGTTATCCGGTGTTTTCACCACTCCACAGTGCGTTTGATATGCAGAACCGGCGACATCTTGGATTTCGTCGGGGTTCAAGCTGAGAAATGCATTTTCTACGATAATCTTGGTGAGACTTCTGTCAGAAGTATGCAGAATCATCTAGATCGTTCTTTTCGAGCTATTTAATTCGAGAAACACGTTATCTGGTTGTTTTCACCACTCCACAGTGCGTTTGATATGCAGAAGCGGCGACATCTTGATTTTCGTGAGATTTCAAGCTGAGATATGCATTTTCTGCGATAATCTTGGTGAGACTTCTGTCAGAAGTATGCAGAATCATCTAGATTGCTCTTTTCGAGCTATTTAATGCGAGAAACAGGTTATCTGGTGTTTTCACCACTCCACAGAGCGATTTATATGCAGAACCTGCGATATCTTGATTTTCGTGGTGTTTCCAGCTGAGATATGCATTTTGTGCGATAATCTTGGTGAGTCATCTGTCAGAAGTACGCAGAATCATCGAGATCCCTCTTTTCGAGCTATTTAATGCGAGAAACACGTTATCTGATGTTTTCACGACTCCACAGTGCGTTTGATATGCAGAACCGGCGAAATCTTGATTTTCGTGAGATTTCAAGCTGAGGTATGCATTGTCTGCGATAATCTTGGTGAGACTTCAGTCAGAAGTATGCAGAATCTTCGAGAACGCTCTTTTCGAGCTACTTAATGCGAGAAACACGTTTTCTGGTGTATTCACCACTCCACAGTACGTTTGACATGCAGAACCGGAGATATCTTGGTTTCGGTCGGGTTTCAAGCTGAGATATGCATTTTCTACGATAATCTTGGTGAGCCGTCTGTCAGAAGTATGCAGAATCATCGGGATTGCTCTTTTCGAGCTATTTAATGCGAGAAACACGTTATCTGGTGTTTTCACCACTCCACAGTGCGTTTGATATGCAGAACCGGCGACATCTTGGCTGTCTTCGGGTATCAAGCTGAGATATGCATTTTCTACGATAATCTTGGTGAGACTTCTGTCAGAAGTATGCAGAATCATCTAGATCGTTCTTTTCGAGCTATTTAATTCGAGAAACACGTTATCTGGTTGTTTTCACCACTCCACAGTGCGTTTGATATGCAGAAGCGGCGACATCTTGATTTTCGTGAGATTTCAAGCTGAGGTATGCATTGTCTGCGATAATCTTGGTGAGACTTCAGTCAGAAGTATGCAGAATCTTCGAGAACGCTCTTTTCGAGCTACTTAATGCGAGAAACACGTTTTCTGGTGTATTCACCACTCCACAGTACGTTTGACATGCAGAACCGGAGATATCTTGGTTTCGGTCGGGTTTCATGCTGAGATATGCATTTTCTACGATATACTTGGTGAGCCGTCTGTCAGAAGTATGCAGAATCATCGGGATTGCTCATTTCGAGCTATTTAATGCGAGAAACACGTTATCTGGTGTTTTCATCACTCCACAGTGCGTTTGATATGCAGAACCGTCGACATCTTGGCTGTCTTCGGGTATCAAGCTGAGATATGCATTTTCTACGATAATCTTGGTGAGACTTCTCTCAGAAGTATGCAGAATCTTCGAGATCGCTCTTTTCGAGCTACTTAATGCGAGAAACACGTTATCTGGTGTTTTCACCACTCCACAGTGCGTTTGACATGCAGTACCGGCGACATCTTGGATTTCGTCGGGGTTCAAGCACAGGTATGCATTTTCTGCGATAATCTTGGTGAGACTTCTGTCAGAAGTATGCAGAATCATATAGATCGCCCGTTTCGAGCTATCTACTGCGAAAAAACAAGTTTTCTGGTGTTTTCACCACACCACAGTCCGTTTGATGCGCAGAACCGGAGATAACTTGGTTTTCGTGAGGTTTCAAGCTGAGATATGCATTTTCTACGATAATCTTGGTGTGACGTCTGTCAGAAGTATGCAGAATCATCGGGATTGCTCTTTTCGAGCTATTTAATGCGAGAAACACGTTATCTGGTGTTTTCACCACTCCACAGTGCGTTTGATATGCAGAACCGGCGACATCTTGGCTGTCTTCGGGTATCAAGCTGAGATATGCATTTTCTACGATAATCTTGGTGAGACTTCTGTCAGAAGTATGCAGAATCATCTAGATCGTTCTTTTCGAGCTATTTAATTCGAGAAACACGTTATCTGGTTTTTTTCACCACTCCACAGTGCGTTTGATATGCAGAAGCGGCGACATCTTGATTTTCGTGAGATTTCAAGCTGAGGTATGCATTGTCTGCGATAATCTTGGTGAGACTTCAGTCAGAAGTATGCAGAATCTTCGAGAACGCTCTTTTCGAGCTACTTAATGCGAGAAACACGTTTTCTGGTGTATTCACCACTCCACAGTACGTTTGACATGCAGAACCGGAGATATCTTGGTTTCGGTCGGGTTTCAAGCTGAGATATGCATTTTCTACGATAATCTTGGTGAGACTTCTGTCAGAAGTATGCAGAATCATATAGATCGCCCGTTTCGAGCTATCTACTGCGAAAAAACAAGTTTTCTGGTGTTTTCACCACACCACAGTCCGTTTGATGCGCAGAACCGGAGATAACTTGGTTTTCGTGAGGTTTCAAGCTGAGATATGCATTTTCTACGATAATCTTGGTGTGACGTCTGTCAGAAGTATGCAGAATCATCGGGATTGCTCTTTTCGAGCTATTTAATGCGAGAAACACGTTATCTGGTGTTTTCACCACTCCACAGTGCGTTTGATATGCAGAACCGGCGACATCTTGGCTGTCTTCGGGTATCAAGCTGAGATATGCATTTTCTACGATAATCTTGGTGAGACTTCTGTCAGAAGTATGCAGAATCATCTAGATCGTTCTTTTCGAGCTATTTAATTCGAGAAACACGTTATCTGGTTTTTTTCACCACTCCACAGTGCGTTTGATATGCAGAAGCGGCGACATCTTGATTTTCGTGAGATTTCAAGCTGAGGTATGCATTGTCTGCGATAATCTTGGTGAGACTTCAGTCAGAAGTATGCAGAATCTTCGAGAACGCTCTTTTCGAGCTACTTAATGCGAGAAACACGTTTTCTGGTGTATTCACCACTCCACAGTACGTTTGACATGCAGAACCGGAGATATCTTGGTTTCGGTCGGGTTTCAAGCTGAGATATGCATTTTCTACGATAATCTTGGTGAGCCGTCTGTCAGAAGTATGCAGAATCATCGGGATCGCTTTTTTCGAGCTATTTAATGCGAGAAACACGTTATCTGGTGTTTTCACCACTCCACAGTGCGTTTGATATGCAGAACCGGCGACATCTTGGATTTCGTCGGGGTTCAAGCTGAGAAATGCATTTTGTGCGATAATCTTGGTGAGTCATCTGTCAGAAGTATGCAGAATCATCGAGATCCCTCTTTTCGAGCTATTTAATGCGAGAAACACGTTATCTGGTGTTTTCACCACTCCACAGTGCGTTTGACATTCAGAACCGGCGACATCTTGGATTTCGTCGGGTTTCAAGCTCAGATATGCATTTTCTACGAGAATCTTGGTGAGACTTCAGTCAGAAGTATGCAGAATCATCGGGATCGCTCGTTTCGAGCTATTTAATGCGAAAAAACAAGTTCTCTGGTGTTTTCACCACTCCACAGTGCGTTTGATATGCAGAACCGGCGACATCTTGGATTTCGTCGGGGTTCAAGCTGAGATATGCACATTCTAGGATAATCTTGGTGAGACTTCTGTCAGAAGTATGCAGAATCATCTAGATCGCTCTTTTCGAGCTATTTAATGCGAGAAACACGTTTTCTGGTGTATTCACCACTCCACAGTACGTTTGACATGCAGAACCGGAGATATCTTGGATTTCGTCGGGGTTCAAGCTGAGATATGCACATTCTACGATAATCTTGGTGAGACTTCTGTCAGTAGTATGCAGAATCATCGAGACCCCTCTTTTCGAGCTATTTAATCCGAGAAACACGTTATCTGGTTTTTTCACCACTCCACAGTGCGTTTGATATGCAGAACCGGCGACATCTTGGATTTCGTCGGGGTTCAAGCTGAGAAATGCATTTTCTACAAGAATCTTGGTGAGACTTCTGTCAGAAGTATGCAGAATCATCTAGATCATTCTTTTCGAGCTATATAATTCGAGAAACACGTTTTCTGGTGTATTCACCACTCCACAGTACGTTTGACATGCAGAACCGGAGATATCTTGGTTTCGGTCGGGTTTCAAGCTGAGATATGCATTTTCTACGATAATCTTGGTGAGCCGTCTGTCAGAAGTATGCAGAATCATCGGGATCGCTTTTTTCGAGCTATTTAATGCGAGAAACACGTTATCTGGTGTTTTCACCACTCCACAGTGCGTTTGACATGCAGAACCTGAGATATCTTGGTTTCGGTCGGGTTTCAAGCTGAGATATGCATTTTCTACGATAATCTTGGTGAGCCGTCTGTCAGAAGTATGCAGAATCATCGGGATCGCTTTTTTCGAGCTATTTAATGCGAGAAACACGTTATCCGGTGTTTTCACCACTCCACAGTGCGTTTGATATGCAGAACCGGCGACATCTTGGATTTCGTCGGGGTTCAAGCTGAGAAATGCATTTTCTACGATAATCTTGGTGAGACTTCTGTCAGAAGTATGCAGAATCATCTAGATCGTTCTTTTCGAGCTATTTAATTCGAGAAACACGTTATCTGGTTGTTTTCACCACTCCACAGTGCGTTTGATATGCAGAAGCGGCGACATCTTGATTTTCGTGAGATTTCAAGCTGAGATATGCATTTTCTGCGATAATCTTGGTGAGACTTCTGTCAGAAGTATGCAGAATCATCTAGATTGCTCTTTTCGAGCTATTTAATGCGAGAAACAGGTTATCTGGTGTTTTCACCACTCCACAGAGCGATTTATATGCAGAACCTGCGATATCTTGATTTTCGTGGTGTTTCCAGCTGAGATATGCATTTTGTGCGATAATCTTGGTGAGTCATCTGTCAGAAGTACGCAGAATCTTCGAGAACGCTCTTTTCGAGCTACTTAATGCGAGAAACACGTTTTCTGGTGTATTCACCACTCCACAGTACGTTTGACATGCAGAACCGGAGATATCTTGGTTTCGGTCGGGTTTCATGCTGAGATATGCATTTTCTACGATATACTTGGTGAGCCGTCTGTCAGAAGTATGCAGAATCATCGGGATCGCTTTTTTCGAGCTATTTAATGCGAGAAACACGTTATCTGATGTTTTCACGACTCCACAGTGCGTTTGATATGCAGAACCGGCGAAATCTTGATTTTCGTGAGATTTCAAGCTGAGGTATGCATTGTCTGCGATAATCTTGGTGAGACTTCAGTCAGAAGTATGCAGAATCTTCGAGAACGCTCTTTTCGAGCTACTTAATGCGAGAAACACGTTTTCTGGTGTATTCACCACTCCACAGTACGTTTGACATGCAGAACCGGAGATATCTTGGTTTCGGTCGGGTTTCAAGCTGAGATATGCATTTTCTACGATAATCTTGGTGAGCCGTCTGTCAGAAGTATGCAGAATCATCGGGATTGCTCTTTTCGAGCTATTTAATGCGAGAAACACGTTATCTGGTGTTTTCACCACTCCACAGTGCGTTTGATATGCAGAACCGGCGACATCTTGGCTGTCTTCGGGTATCAAGCTGAGATATGCATTTTCTACGATAATCTTGGTGAGACTTCTGTCAGAAGTATGCAGAATCATCTAGATCGTTCTTTTCGAGCTATTTAATTCGAGAAACACGTTATCTGGTTGTTTTCACCACTCCACAGTGCGTTTGATATGCAGAAGCGGCGACATCTTGATTTTCGTGAGATTTCAAGCTGAGGTATGCATTGTCTGCGATAATCTTGGTGAGACTTCAGTCAGAAGTATGCAGAATCTTCGAGAACGCTCTTTTCGAGCTACTTAATGCGAGAAACACGTTTTCTGGTGTATTCACCACTCCACAGTACGTTTGACATGCAGAACCGGAGATATCTTGGTTTCGGTCGGGTTTCAAGCTGAGATATGCATTTTCTACGATAATCTTGGTGAGCCGTCTGTCAGAAGTATGCAGAATCATCGGGATCGCTTTTTTCGAGCTATTTAATGCGAGAAACACGTTATCTGGTGTTTTCACCACTCCACAGTGCGTTTGATATGCAGAACCGGCGACATCTTGGATTTCGTCGGGGTTCAAGCTGAGAAATGCATTTTCTACGATTATCTTGGTGAGACTTCTGTCAGAAGTATGCAGAATCATCTAGATCGTTCTTTTCGAGCTATTTAATTCGAGAAACACGTTATCTGGTTGTTTTCACCACTCCACAGTGCGTTTGATATGCAGAACCTGCGATATCTTGATTTTCGTGAGATTTCAACCTGAGATATGCATTTTCGTCGATAATCTTGGTGAGTCTTCTGTCAGTAGTATGCAGAATCATCGAGACCCCTCTTTTCGAGCTATTTAATGCGAGAAACACGTTATCTGGTGTTTTCACCACTCCACAGTGCGTTTGACATTCAGAACCGGCGACATCTTGGATTTCGTCGGGTTTCAAGCTCAGATATGCATTTTCTACGAGAATCTTGGTGAGACTTCAGTCAGAAGTATGCAGAATCATCGGGATCGCTCGTTTCGAGCTATTTAATGCGAAAAAACAAGTTCTCTGGTGTTTTCACCACTCCACAGTGCGTTTGATATGCAGAACCGGCGACATCTTGGATTTCGTCGGGGTTCAAGCTGAGATATGCACATTCTAGGATAATCTTGGTGAGACTTCTGTCAGAAGTATGCAGAATCATCTAGATCGCTCTTTTCGAGCTATTTAATGCGACAAACACGTTTTCTGGTGTATTCACCACTCCACAGAGCGATTTATATGCAGAACCTGCGATATCTTGATTTTCGTGGTGTTTCCAGCTGAGATATGCATTTTGTGCGATAATCTTGGTGAGTCATCTGTCAGAAGTACGCAGAATCATCGAGATCCCTCTTTTCGAGCTATTTAATGCGAGAAACACGTTATCTGATGTTTTCACGACTCCACAGTGCGTTTGATATGCAGAACCGGCGAAAGCTTGATTTTCGTGAGATTTCAACCTGAGATATGCATTTTCGTCGATAATCTTGGTGAGTCTTCTGTCAGTAGTATGCAGAACCATCGAGACCCCTCTTTTCGAGCTATTTAATGCGAGAAACACGTTATCTGGTGTTTTCACCACTCCACAGTGCGTTTGACATTCAGAACCGGCGACATCTTGGATTTCGTCGGGTTTCAAGCTCAGATATGCATTTTCTACGAGAATCTTGTTGAGACTTCAGTCAGAAGTATGCAGAATCATCGGTATCGCTCGTTTCGAGCTATTTAATGCGAAAAAACAAGTTCTCTGGTGTTTTCACCACTCCACAGTGCGTTTGATATGCAGAACCGGCGACATCTTGGATTTCGTCGGGGTTCAAGCTGAGATATGCACATTCTAGGATAATCTTGGTGAGACTTCTGTCAGTAGTATGCAGAATCATCGAGACCCCTCTTTTCGAGCTATTTAATGCGAGAATCACGTTTTCTGGTGTTTTCACCACTCCACAGTGCGTTTGATATGCAGAACCGGCGACATCTTGGATTTCGTCGGGGTTCAAGCTGAGATATGCACATTCTACGATAATCTTGGTGAGACTTCTGTCAGTAGTATGCAGAATCATCGAGACCCCTCTTTTCGAGCTATTTAATCCGAGAAACACGTTATCTGGTGTTTTCACCACTCCACAGTGCGTTTGATATGCAGAACCGGCGACATCTTGGATTTCGTCGGGGTTCAAGCTGAGATATGCACATTCTACGATAATCTTGGTGAGACTTCTGTCAGAAGTATGCAGAACCATCTAGATCGCTCTTTTCGAGCTATTTAATGCGAGAAACACGTTTTCTGGTGTATACACCACTCCACAGTACGTTTGACATGCAGAACCGGAGATATCTTCGTTTCGGTCGGGTTTCAAGCTGAGATATGCATTTTCTACGATAATCTTGGTGAGACGTCTGTCAGAAGTATGCAGAATCATCGGGATCGCTCTTTTCGAGCTACTTAATGCGACAATCACGTTTTCTGGTGTTTTCACCACTCCACAGTGCGTTTGATATGCAGAACCGGCGACATCTTGGATTTTGTCGGGGTTTAAGCTGAGATATGCACATTCTACGATAATCTTGGTGAGACTTCTGTCAGTAGTATGCAGAATCATCGAGACCCATCTTTTCGAGCTATTTAATGCGAGAAACACGTTATCTGGTGTTTTCACCACTCCACAGTGCGTTTTATATGCAGAACCGGCGACATCATGATTTTGGTGAGGTTTCAAGCTGAGATATGCATTTTCTGCGATAATATTGGTGAGCCGTCTGTCAGAAGTATGCAGAATCATCGGGATCGCTTTTTTCGAGCTATTTAATGCGAGAAACACGTTATCTGGTGTTTTCAACACTCCACAGTGCGTTTGATATGCAGAACCGGCGACATCTTGGATTTCGTCGGGGTTCAAGCTGAGAAATGCATTTTCTACGATAATCTTGGTGAGACTTCTGTCAGAAGTATGCAGAATCATCTAGATCGTTCTTTTCGAGCTATTTAATGCGAGAAACACGTTATCTGATGTTTTCACGACTCCACAGTGCGTTTGATATGCAGAACCGGCGAAATCTTGATTTTCGTGAGATTTCAACCTGAGATATGCATTTTCGTCGATAATCTTGGTGAGTCTTCTGTCAGTAGTATGCAGAATCATCGAGACCCCTCTTTTCGAGCTATTTAATGCGAGAAACACGTTATCTGGTGTTTTCACCACTCCACAGTGCGTTTGACATTCAGAACCGGCGACATCTTGGATTTCGTCGGGTTTCAAGCTCAGATATGCATTTTCTACGAGAATCTTGGTGAGACTTCAGTCAGAAGTATGCAGAATCATCGGGATCGCTCGTTTCGAGCTATTTAATGCGAAAAAACAAGTTCTCTGGTGTTTTCACCACTCCACAGTGCGTTTGATATGCAGACCCGGCGACATCTTGGATTTCGTCGGGGTTCAAGCTGAGATATGCACATTCTAGGATAATCTTGGTGAGACTTCTGTCAGAAGTATGCAGAATCATCTAGATCGCTCTTTTCGAGCTATTTAATGCGACAAACACGTTTTCTGGTGTATTCACCAATCCACAGTACGTTTGACATGCAGAACCGGAGATATCTTGGTTTCGGTCGGGTTTCAAGCTGAGATATGCATTTTCTACGATAATCTTGGTGAGACGTCTGTCAGAAGTATGCAGAATCATCGGGATCGCTCTTTTCGAACTATTTAATTCGAAAAAACAAGTTTTCTGGTGCTTTCAACATTCCACAGTGCGTTTGATATGCAGAACCGGCGTTATCTTGATTTTCGTGGTGTGTCCAGCTGAGATATGCATTTTCTGCGATAATCTTGGTGAGACTTCTGTCAGAAGTATGTAGAATCATCTAGATCGCTCTTTTCGAGCTATTTAATTCGAGAAACACGTTTTCTGGTGTTTTCACCACACTACAGTCCGTTTGATGTGCAGAACCGGAGATAACTTGGTTTTCGTGAGGTTTCAAGCTGAGATATGCATTTTCTGCGATAATCTTGGTGAGACTTCAGTCAGAAGTATGCAGAATCATCGGGATCGCTCTTTTCGAACTATTTAATTCGAAAAAACAAGTTTTCTGGTGCTTTCAACATTCCACAGTGCGTTTGATATGCAGAACCGGCGATATCTTGATTTTCGTGGTGTGTCCAGCTGAGATATGCATTTTCTGCGATAATCTTGGTGAGACTTCTGTCAGAAGTATGTAGAATCATCGGGATCGCTCTTTTCGAGCTACTTAATGCGAGAATCACGTTTTCTGGTGTTTTCACCACTCCACAGTGCGTTTGATATGCAGAACCGGCGACATCTTGGATTTCGTCGGGGTTCAAGCTGAGATATGCACATTCTGCGATAATCTTTGTGAGACTTCTGTCAGTAGTATGCAGAATCATCGAGACCTCTCTTTTCGAGCTATTTAATGCGAGAAACACGTTATCTGGTGTTTTCTGCACTCCACAGGGCGTTTTATATGCAGAACCGGCGACATCATGATTTTGGTTAGGTTTCAAGCTGAGATATGCATTTTCTGCGATAATATTGGTGAGACTTCAGTCATATGTATGCAGAATCATCTAGATCTCTCGTTTCGAGCTATTTAATGCGAAAAAACAAGTTTTCTGGTGTTTTCACCACTCCTCAGTACGTTTGACATGCAGAACCGGCGACATCTTGATTTTCGTGAGATTTCAAGCTGAGATATGCATTTTCTCCTATAATATTGGTGAGACTTCAGGCAGAAGTATGCAGAATCATCTAGATCGCTCGTTTCGAGCTATCTAATGCGAAAAAACAAGATTTCTGGTGTTTTCAACATTCCACAGTGCGTTTGCTATGCAGAAGCGGCGGCATCTTGATTTTCGTGAGATTTCAAGCTCAGGTATGCATTTTCTGCGATAATCTTGGTGAGACTTCTGTCAGAAGTATGCAGAATCATCTAGATCGCCCGTTTCGAGCTATCTAATGCGAAAAAACAAGATTTCTGGTGTTTTCAACATTCCACAGTGCGTTTGCTATGCAGAAGCGGCGACATCTTGATTTTCGTGAGATTTCAAGCTCAGGTATGCATTTTCTGCGATAATCTTGGTGAGACTTCTGTCAGAAGTATGCAGAATCATCTAGATCGCCCGTTTCGAGCTATCTAATGCGAAAAAAAAAGTTTTCTGGTGTTTTCACCACACCACAGTCCGTTTGATATGCAGTACCGGCGACATCTTGGATTTCGTCGGGGTTCAAGCTGAGGTATGCACATTCTACGATAATCTTGGTGAGACTTCTGTCAGAAGTATGCAGAATCATCTAGATCGCCCGTTTCGAGCTATATAATGCGAAAAAAAAAGTTTTCTGGTGTTTTCACCACACCACAGTCCGTTTGATATGCAGTACCGGCGACATCTTGGATTTCGTCGGGGTTCAAGCTGAGGTATGCACATTCTACGATAATCTTGGTGAGACTTCTGTCAGAAGTATGCAGAATCATCTAGATCGCCCGTTTCGAGCTATATAATGCGAAAAAAAAAGTTTTCTGGTGTTTTCACCACTCCTCAGTACGTTTGACATGCAGAACCGGCGACATCTTGATTTTCGTGAGATTTCAAGCTGAGATATGCATTTTCTCCTATAATATTGGTGAGACTTCAGGCAGAAGTATGCAGAATCATCTAGATCGTTCGTTTCGAGCTATCTAATGCGAAAAAACAAGATTTCTGGTGTTTTCAACATTCCACAGTGCGTTTGCTATGCAGAAGCGGCGACATCTTGATTTTCGTGAGATTTCAAGCTGAGATATGCATTTTCTCCTATAATATTGGTGAGACTTCAGGCAGAAGTATGCAGAATCATCTAGATCGCTCGTTTCGAGCTATCGAATGCGAAAAAACAAGTTTTCTGGTGTTTTCACCACTCCTCAGTACGTTTGACATGCAGAACCGGCGACATCATGATTTTCGTGAGATTTCAAGCTGAGATATGCATTTTCTCCTATAATATTGGTGAGACTTCAGGCAGAAGTATGCAGAATCATCTAGATCGCTCGTTTCGAGCTATCTAATGCGAAAAAACAAGATTTCTGGTGTTTTCAACATTCCACAGTGCGTTTGCTATGCAGAAGCGGCGACATCTTGATTGTCGTGAGGTTTCAAGCTGAGATATGCATTTCCTACGAGAAGCTTGGTGAGATTTCAGTAAGAAGTATGCAGAATCATCGGGATCGCTCGTTTCGAGCTATTTAATGCGAAAAAACAAGTTTTCTGGTGTTTTCACCACTCCACAGTGCGTTTGATATGCAGAACCGGCGAGATCTTGGATTTCGTCGGGGTTCAAGCTGAGATATGCACATTCTACGATAATCTTGGTGAGACTTCTGTCAGAAGTATGTAGAATCATCTAGATCGCTCTTTTCGAGCTATTTAATTCGAGAAACACGTTTTCTGGTGTTTTCACCACACTACAGTCCGTTTGATGTGCAGAACCGGAGATAACTTGGTTTTCGTGAGGTTTCAAGCTGAGATATGCACATTCTACGATAATCTTGGTGAGACTTCTGTCAGAAGTATGCAGAATCATCGGGATCGCTCTTTTCGAGCTATTTAATGCGAGAAACACGTTTTATGGTGTTTTCGCCACCCCACAGTGCGTTTGATATGCAGAACCGGCGACATCTTGGATTTCGTCGGGGTTCAAGCTGAGATATGCACATTCTACGATAATCTTGGTGAGACTTCTGTCAGTAGTATGCAGAATCATCGAGACCCCTCTTTTCGAGCTATTTAATGCGAGAAACACGTTATCTGGTGTTTTCACCACTCCACAGTGCGTTTTATATGCAGAACCGGCGACATCATGATTTTGGTGTGGTTTCAAGCTGAGATATGCATTTTCTGCGAGAATATTGGTGAGACTTCAGTCATATGTATGCAGAATCATCAAGATCTCTCGTTTCGAGCTATTTAATGCGAAAAAACAAGTTTTCTGGTGTTTTCACCACTCCTCAGTACGTTTGACATGCAGAACCGGCGACATCTTGATTTTCGTGAGATTTCAAGCTGAGATATGCATTTTCTCCTATAATATTGGTGAGACTTCAGGCAGAAGTATGCAGAATCATCTAGATCGCTCGTTTCGAGCTATCTAATGCGAAAAAACAAGATTTCTGGTGTTTTCAACATTCCACAGTGCGTTTGCTATGCAGAAGCGGCGACATCTTGATTTTCGTGAGATTTCAAGCTGAGATATGCATTTTCTCCTATAATATTGGTCAGACTTCAGGCAGAAGTATGCAGAATCATCTAGATCGCTCGTTTCGAGCTATCGAATGCGAAAAAACAAGTTTTCTGGTGTTTTCACCACTCCTCAGTACGTTTGACATGCAGAACCGGCGACATCATGATTTTCGTGAGATTTCAAGCTGAGATATGCATTTTCTCCTATAATATTGGTGAGACTTCAGGCAGAAGTATGCAGAATCATCTAGATCGCTCGTTTCGAGCTATCTAATGCGAAAAAACAAGATTTCTGGTGTTTTCAACATTCCACAGTGCGTTTGCTATGCAGAAGCGGCGACATCTTGATTGTCGTGAGGTTTCAAGCTGAGATATGCATTTCCTACGAGAAGCTTGGTGAGACTTCAGTAAGAAGTATGCAGAATCATCGGGATCGCTCGTTTCGAGCTATTTAATGCGAAAAAACAAGTTTTCTGCTGTTTTCACCACTCCACAGTGCGTTTGATATGCAGAACCGGCGACATCTTGGATTTCGTCGGGGTTCAAGCTGAGATATGCACATTCTACGATAATCTTGGTGAGACTTCTGTCAGAAGTATGTAGAATCATCTAGATCGCTCTTTTCGAGCTATTTAATTCGAGAAACACGTTTTCTGGTGTTTTCACCACACTACAGTCCGTTTGATGTGCAGAACCGGAGATAACTTGGTTTTCGTGAGGTTTCAAGCTGAGATATGCATTTTCTGCGATAATCTTGGTGAGACTTCAGTCAAAAGTATGCAGAATCATCGGGATCGCTCTTTTCGAACTATTTAATTCGAAAAAACAAGTTTTCTGGTGCTTTTAACATTCCACAGTGCGTTTGATATGCAGAACCGGCGATATCTTGATTTTCGTGGTGTGTCCAGCTGAGATATGCATTTTCTGCGAGAATCTTGGTGAGACTTCTGTCAGAAGTATGCAGAACCATCTAGATCGCTCTTTTCGAGCTATTTAATGCGAGAAACACGTTTTCTGGTGTATTCACCACTCCACAGTACGTTTGACATGCAGAACCGGAGATATCTTCGTTTCGGTCGGGTTTCAAGCTGAGATATGCATTTTCTACGATAATCTTGGTGAGACGTCTGTCAGAAGTATGCAGAATCATCGGGATCGCTCTTTTCGAGCTACTTAATGCGAGAATCACGTTTTCTGGTGCTTTCACCACTCCACAGTGCGTTTGATATGCAGAACCGGCGACATCTTGGATTTCGTCGGGGTTCAAGCTGAGATATGCACATTCTACGATAATCTTGGTGAGACTTCTGTCAGTAGTATGCAGAATCATCGAGACCCCTCTTTTCGAGCTATTCAATGCGAGAAACACGTTATCTGGTGTTTTCACCACTCCACAGTGCGTTTTATATGCAGAACCGGCGACATCATGATTTTGGTGAGGTTTCAAGCTGAGATATGCATTTTCTCCTATAATATTGGTGAGACTTCAGGCAGAAGTATGCAGAATCATCTAGATCGCTCGTTTCGAGCTATCTAATGCGAAAAAACAAGATTTCTGGTGTTTTCAACATTCCACAGTGCGTTTGCTATGCAGAAGCGGCGACATCTTGATTGTCGTGAGGTTTCAAGCTGAGATATGCATTTCCTACGAGAAGCTTGGTGAGACTTCAGTAAGAAGTATGCAGAATCATCGGGATCGCTCGTTTCGAGCTATTTAATGCGAAAAAACAAGTTTTCTGCTGTTTTCACCACTCCACAGTGCGTTTGATATGCAGAACCGGCGACATCTTGGATTTCGTCGGGGTTCAAGCTGAGATATGCACATTCTACGATAATCTTGGTGAGACTTCTGTCAGAAGTATGTAGAATCATCTAGATCGCTCTTTTCGAGCTATTTAATTCGAGAAACACGTTTTCTGGTGTTTTCACCACACTACAGTCCGTTTGATGTGCAGAACCGGAGATAACTTGGTTTTCGTGAGGTTTCAAGCTGAGATATGCATTTTCTGCGATAATCTTGGTGAGACTTCAGTCAAAAGTATGCAGAATCATCGGGATCGCTCTTTTCGAACTATTTAATTCGAAAAAACAAGTTTTCTGGTGCTTTTAACATTCCACAGTGCGTTTGATATGCAGAACCGGCGATATCTTGATTTTCGTGGTGTGTCCAGCTGAGATATGCATTTTCTGCGAGAATCTTGGTGAGACTTCTGTCAGAAGTATGCAGAACCATCTAGATCGCTCTTTTCGAGCTATTTAATGCGAGAAACACGTTTTCTGGTGTATTCACCACTCCACAGTACGTTTGACATGCAGAACCGGAGATATCTTCGTTTCGGTCGGGTTTCAAGCTGAGATATGCATTTTCTACGATAATCTTGGTGAGACGTCTGTCAGAAGTATGCAGAATCATCGGGATCGCTCTTTTCGAGCTACTTAATGCGAGAATCACGTTTTCTGGTGCTTTCACCACTCCACAGTGCGTTTGATATGCAGAACCGGCGACATCTTGGATTTCGTCGGGGTTCAAGCTGAGATATGCACATTCTACGATAATCTTGGTGAGACTTCTGTCAGTAGTATGCAGAATCATCGAGACCCCTCTTTTCGAGCTATTTAATGCGAGAAACACGTTATCTGGTGTTTTCACCACTCCACAGTGCGTTTTATATGCAGAACCGGCGACATCATGATTTTGGTGAGGTTTCAAGCTGAGATATGCATTTTCTGCGATAATATTGGTGAGACTTCAGTCATATGTATGCAGAATCATCTAGATCTCTCGTTTCGAGCTATTTAATGCGAAAAAACAAGTTTTCTGGTGTTTACACCACTCCTCAGTACGTTTGACATGCAGAACCGGCGACATCTTGATTTTCGTGAGATTTCAAGCTGAGATATGCATTTTCTCCTATAATATTGGTGAGACTTCAGGCAGAAGTATGCAGAATCATCTAGATCGCTCGTTTCGAGCTATCTAATGGGAAAAAACAAGATTTCTGGTGTTTTCAACATTCCACAGTGCGTTTGCTATGCAGAACCGGCGACATCTTGGATTTCGTGTTGTTTCAAGCTGAGATATGCATTTTCTACGATAATCTTGGTGAGCCGTCTGTCAGAAGTATGCAGAATCATCGGGATCGCTTTTTTCGAGCTATTTAATGCGAGAAACACGTTATCTGGTGTTTTCAACACTCCACAGTGCGTTTGATATGCAGAACCGGCGACATCTTGGATTTCGTCGGGGTTCAAGCTGAGAAATGCATTTTCTACGATAATCTTGGTGAGACTTCTGTCAGAAGTATGCAGAATCACCTAGATCGTTCTTTTCGAGCTATTTAATTCGAGAAACACGTTATCTGGTTGTTTTCACCACTCCACAGTGCGTTTGATATGCAGAAGCGGCGACATCTTGATTTTCGTGAGATTTCAAGCTGAGGTATGCATTTTCTGCGATTATCTTGGTGAGACTTCTGTCAGAAGTATGCAGAATCATCTAGATTGCTCTTTTCGAGCTATTTAATGCGAGAAACAGGTTATCTGGTGTTTTCACCACTCCACAGAGCGATTTATATGCAGAACCGGCGATATCTTGATTTTCGTGGTGTTTCCAGCTGAGATATGAATTTTGTGCGATAATCTTGGTGAGTCATCTGTCAGAAGTATGCAGAATCATCGAGATCCCTCTTTTCGAGCTATTTAATGCGAGAAACACGTTATCTGATGTTTTCACGACTCCACAGTGCGTTTGATATGCAGAACCGGCGAAATCTTGATTTTCGTGAGATTTCAACCTGAGATATGCATTTTCTGCGATAATCTTGGTGAGACTTCTGTCAGAAGTATGTAGAATCATCTAGATCGCTCTTTTCGAGCTATTTAATTCGAGAAACACGTTTTCTGGTGTTTTCACCACACTACAGTCCGTTTGATGTGCAGAACCGGAGATAACTTGGTTTTCGTGAGGTTTCAAGCTGAGATATGCATTTTCTGCGATAATCTTGGTGAGACTTCAGTCAGAAGTATGCAGAATCATCGGGATCGCTCTATTCGAACTATTTAATTCGAAAAAACAAGTTTTCTGGTGCTTTCAACATTCCACAGTGCGTTTGATATGCAGAACCTGCGATATCTTGATTTTCGTGGTGTGTCCAGCTGAGATATGCATTTTCTGCGATAATCTTGGTGAGACTTCTGTCAGAAGTATGTAGAATCATCTAGATCGCTCTTGTCGAGCTATTTAATTCGAGAAACACGTTTTCTGGTGTTTTCACCACACTACAGTCCGTTTGATGTGCAGAACCGGAGATAACTTGGTTTTCGTGAGGTTTCAAGCTGAGATATGCATTTTCTGCGATAATCTTGGTGAGACTTCAGTCAGAAGTATGCAGAATCATCGGGATCGCTCTTTTCGAACTATTTAATTCGAAAAAACAAGTTTTCTGGTGCTTTCAGCACTCCACAGGGCGTTTTATATGCAGAACCGGCGACATCATGATTTTGGTGAGGTTTCAAGCTGAGATATGCATTTTCTGCGATAATATTGGTGAGACTTCAGTCATATGTATGCAGAATCATCTAGATCTCTCGTTTCGAGCTATTTAATGCGAAAAAACAAGTTTTCTGGTGTTTTCACCACTCCTCAGTACGTTTGACATGCAGAACCGGCGACATCTTGATTTTCGTGAGATTTCAAGCTGAGATATGCATTTTCTCCTATAATATTGGTGAGACTTCAGGCAGAAGTATGCAGAATCATCTAGATCGCTCGTTTCGAGCTATCTAATGCGAAAAAACAAGATTTCTGGTGTTTTCAACATTCCACAGTGCGTTTGCTATGCAGAAGCGGCGACATCTTGATTTTCGTGAGATTTCAAGCTCAGGTATGCATTTTCTGCGATAATCTTGGTGAGACTTCTGTCAGAAGTATGCAGAATCATCTAGATCGCCCGTTTCGAGCTATCTAATGCGAAAAAATAAGTTTTCTGGTGTTTTCACCACACCACAGTCCGTTTGATATGCAGTACCGGCGACATCTTGGATTTCGTCGGGGTTCAAGCTGAGATATGCACATTCTACGATAATCTTGGTGAGACTTCTGTCAGAAGTATGCAGAATCATCGGGATCGCTCTTTTCGAGCTATTTAATGCGAGAAACACGTTTTCTGGTGTTTTCGCCACCCCACAGTGCGTTTGATATGCAGAACCGGAGATATCTTGGTTTCGGTCGGGTTTCAAGCTGAGATATGCATTTTCTGCGATAATCTTGGTGAGACGTCTGTCAGAAGTATGCAGAATCATCGGGATCGCTCTTTTCGAGCTACTTAATGCGAGAATCACGTTTTCTGGTGTTTTCACCACTCCACAGTGCGTTTGATATGCAGAACCGGCGACATCTTGGATTTCGTCGGGGTTCAAGCTGAGATATGCACATTCTACGATAATCTTGGTGAGACTTCTGTCAGTAGTATGCAGAATCATCGAGACCCCTCTTTTCGAGCTATTTAATGCGAGAAACACGTTATCTGGTGTTTTCACCACTCCACAGTGCGTTTTATATGCAGAACCGGCGACATCATGATTTTGGTGAGGTTTCAAGCTGAGATATGCATTTTCTGCGATAATATTGGTGAGACTTCAGTCATATGTATGCAGAATCATCTAGATCTCTCGTTTCGAGCAATTTAATGCGAAAAAACAAGTTTTCTGGTGTTTTCACCACTCCTCAGTACGTTTGACATGCAGAACCGGCGACATCTTGATTTTCGTGAGATTTCAAGCTGAGATATGCATTTTCTCCTATAATATTGGTGAGACTTCAGGCAGAAGTATGCAGAATCATCTAGATCGCTCGTTTCGAGCTATCTAATGCGAAAAAACAAGATTTCTGGTGTTTTCACCACTCCACAGTGCGTTTTATATGCAGAACCGGCGACATCATGATTTTGGTGAGGTTTCAAGCTGAGATATGCATTTTCTGCGATAATATTGGTGAGACTTCAGTCATATGTATGCAGAATCATCTAGATCTCTCGTTTCGAGCTATTTAATGCGAAAAAACAAGTTTTCTGGTGTTTTCACCACTCCTCAGTACGTTTGACATGCAGAACCGGCGACATCTTGATTTTCGTGAGATTTCAAGCTGAGATATGCATTTTCTCCTATAATATTGGTGAGACTTCAGGCAGAAGTATGCAGAATCATCTAGATCGCTCGTTTCGAGCTATCTAATGCGAAAAAACAAGATTTCTGGTGTTTTCAACATTCCACAGTGCGTTTGCTATGCAGAAGCGGCGACATCTTGATTTTCGTGGGATTTCAAGCTCAGGTATGCATTTTCTGCTATAATCTTGGTGAGACTTCTGTCAGAAGTATGCAGAATCATCTAGATCGCCCGTTTCGAGCTATCTAATGCGAAAAAACAAGTTTTCTGGTGTTTTCACCACACCACAGTCCGTTTGATATGCAGTACCGTCGACATCTTGGATTTCGTCGGGGTTCAAGCTGAGATATGCACATTCTACGATAATCTTGGTGAGACTTCTGTCAGAAGTATGCAGAATCATCGGGATCGCTCTTTTCGAGCTATTTAATGCGAGAAACACGTTTTCTGGTGTTTTCGCCACCCCACAGTGCGTTTGATATGCAGAACCGGAGATATCTTGGTTTCGGTCGGGTTTCAAGCTGAGATATGCATTTTCTGCGATAATCTTGGTGAGACGTCTGTCAGAAGTATGCAGAATCATCGGGATCGCTCTTTTCGAGCTACTTAATGCGAGAATCACGTTTTCTGGTGTTTTCACCACTCCACAGTGCGTTTGATATGCAGAACCGGCGACATCTTGGATTTCGTCGGGGTTCAAGCTGAGATATGCACATTCTACGATAATCTTGGTGAGACTTCTGTCAGTAGTATGCAGAATCATCGAGACCCCTCTTTTCGAGCTATTTAATGCGAGAAACACGTTATCTGGTGTTTTCACCACTCCACAGTGCGTTTTATATGCAGAACCGGCGACATCATGATTTTGGTGAGGTTTCAAGCTGAGATATGCATTTTCTGCGATAATATTGGTGAGACTTCAGGCAGAAGTATGCAGAATCATCTAGATCGCTCGTTTCGAGCTATCTAATGCGAAAAAACAAGATTTCTGGTGTTTTCAACATTCCACAGTGCGTTTGCTATGCAGAAGCGGCGACATCTTGATTTTCGTGAGATTTCAAGCTGAGATATGCATTTTCTCCTATAATATTGGTGAGACTTCAGGCAGAAGTATGCAGGATCATCTAGATCGCTCGTTTCGAGCTATCTAATGCGAAAAAACAAGTTTTCTGGTGTTTTCACCACTCCTCAGTACGTTTGACATGCAGAACCGGCGACATCATGATTTTCGTGAGATTTCAAGCTGAGATATGCATTTTCTCCTATAATATTGGTGAGACTTCAGGCAGAAGTATGCAGAATCATCTAGATCGCTCGTTTCGAGCTATCTAATGCGAAAAAACAAGATTTCTGGTGTTTTCAACATTCCACAGTGCGTTTGCTATGCAGAAGCGGCGACATCTTGATTTTTGTGAGGTTTCAAGCTGAGATATGCATTTCCTACGAGAAGCTTGGTGAGACTTCAGTAAGAAGTATGCAGAATCATCGGGATCGCTCGTTTCGAGCTATTTAATGCGAAAAAACAAGTTTTCTGGTGTTTTCACCACTCCACAGTGCGTTTGATATGCAGAACCGGCCACATCTTGGATTTCGTCGGGGTTCAAGCTGAGATATGCACATTCTACGATAATCTTGGTGAGACTTCTGTCAGAAGTATGTAGAATCATCTAGATCGCTCTTTTCGAGCTATTTAATTCGAGAAACACGTTTTCTGGTGTTTTCACCACACTACAGTCCGTTTGATGTGCAGAACCGGAGATAACTTGGTTTTCGTGAGGTTTCAAGCTGAGATATGCATTTTCTGCAATAATCTTGGTGAGACTTCAGTCAGAAGTATGCAGAATCATCGGGATCGCTCTTTTCGAAATATTTAATTCGAAAAAACAAGTTTTCTGGTGCTTTCAACATTCCACAGTGCGTTTGATATGCAGAACCGGCGATATCTTGATTTTCGTGGTGTGTCCAGCTGAGATATGCATTTTCTGCGATAATCTTGGTGAGACTTCTGTCAGAAGTATGTAGAATCATCGGGATCGCTCTTTTCGAGCTACTTAATGCGAGAATCACGTTTTCTGGTGTTTTCACCACTCCACAGTGCGTTTGATATGCAGAACCGGCGACATCTTGGATTTCGTCGGGGTTCAAGCTGAGATATGCACATTCTACGATAATCTTGGTGAGACTTCTGTCAGTAGTATGCAGAATCATCGAGACCCCTCTTTTCGAGCTATTTAATGCGAGAAACACGTTATCTGGTGTTTTCAGCACTCCACAGGGCGTTTTATATGCAGAACCGGCGACATCATGATTTTGGTGAGGTTTCAAGCTGAGATATGCATTTTCTGCGATAATATTGGTGAGACTTCAGTCATATGTATGCAGAATCATCTAGATCTCTCGTTTCGAGCTATTTAATGCGAAAAAACAAGTTTTCAGGTGTTTTCTCCACTCCTCAGTACGTTTGACATGCAGAACCGGCGACATCTTGATTTTCGTGAGATTTCAAGCTGAGATATGCATTTTCTCCTATAATATTGGTGAGACTTCAGGCAGAAGTATGCAGAATCATCTAGATCGCTCGTTTCGAGCTATCTAATGCGAAAAAACAAGATTTCTGGTGTTTTCAACATTCCACAGTGCGTTTGCTATGCAGAAGCGGCGACATCTTGATATTCGTGAGATTTCAAGCTGAGATATGCATTTTCGTCTATAATATTGGTGAGACTTCAGGCAGAAGTATGCAGAATCATCTAGATCGCTCGTTTCGAGCTATCTAATGCGAAAAAACAAGTTTTCTGGTGTTTTCACCACTCCTCAGTACGTTTGACATGCAGAACCGGCGACATCATGATTTTCGTGAGATTTCAAGCTGAGATATGCATTTTCTCCTATAATATTGGTGAGACTTCAGGCAGAAGTATGCAGAATCATCTAGATCGCTCGTTTCGAGCTATCTAATGCGAAAAAACAAGATTTCTGGTGTTTTCAACATTCCACAGTGCGTTTGCTATGCAGAAGCGGCGACATCTTGATTTTCGTGAGGTTTCAAGCTGAGATATGCATTTCCTACGAGAAGCTTGGTGAGACTTCAGTAAGAAGTATGCAGAATCATCGGGATCGCTCGTTTCGAGCTATTTAATGCGAAAAAACACGTTATCTGGTGTTTTCACCACTCCACAGTGCGTTTGATATGCAGAACCGGCGACATCTTGGATTTCGTCGGGGTTCAAGCTGAGAAATGCATTTTCTACGATAATCTTGGTGAGACTTCTGTCAGAAGTATGCAGAATCATCTATATCGTTCTTTTCGAGCTATTTAATTCGAGAAACACGTTATCTGGTTGTTT
>CATORF010000749.1:177200-228200 GCA_951804975.1 Anthophora plumipes
CCAAGATTATCGTAGAAGATGCATATCTCAACTTGAAACCCGACGAAAACCAAACATCGCCGGTTCTGCATATCAAACGCACTGTGGAGTGGCGAAAACACCAGATAACGTGTTTCTCGCATTAAGTAGCTCGAAAAGAGCGATCTCGATGATCCAGCATACTTCTGACAGAAGTCTCACCAAGATTATCGTAGAGAATGCATATCTCAGCTTGAAACCCGTCCGAAACCAAGATATCTCCGGTTCTGCATATCAAACGTACTGTGGAGTGGTGAATACACCAGAAAACGTGTTTCTCGCATCAAATAGCTCGAAAGGAGCGTTCTCGATGATTCTGCATACTTCTGACAGAAGAATCACCAAGATTATCGCAGAAAATGCATATCTCAGCTGGAAACCCCACGAAAACCAAGATATCGCCGGTTCTGCATATCAAACGCACTGTGGACTGGTCAAAACACCAGATAACGTGTTTCACGCATTAAATAGCTCGAAAAGAGCGATCTCGATGATTCTGCATTCTTCTGACAGAAGACTCTCCAAGATTATCGCAGAAAATGCATATCTCAGCTGGAAACACCACGAAAATCAAGATATCGCCGGTTCTGCATATCAAACGCACTGTGGAATGTTGAAAACACCAGAAAACTTGTTTTTTCGCATTAAATAGCTCGAAACGAGCGATCTCGATGATTCTGCATACTTCGGACAGAAGTCTCACCAAGATTATCGTAAAAAATGCATATCTCAGCTTGAAACCCCACGAAAACCAAGATATCGCCGGTTCTGCATATCAAACGCAATGTGGAGTGGTGAAAACACCAGATAACGTGTTTCTCGCATTAAATAGCTCGAAAAGAGCGATCTAGATGATTCAGCATACTTCGGACAGAAGTCTCACCAAGATTATCCTAGAAAATGCATATCTCAGCTTGAAACCCCAACGAAAACCAAGATATCGATGGTACTGCATATCAAACGCTCTGTGGAGTGGTGGAAACACCAGATAACGTGTTTCTCGCATTAAATAGCTCGAAAAGTGCGATCTCGATGATTCTGCATACTTCGGACAGAAGTCTCACCATGATTATCGTAAAAAATGCATATCTCAGCTGGAAACACCACGAAAATTAAGATATCGCCGGTTCTGCATATCAAACGCACTGTAGAGTGGTGAAAACAACCAGATAACGTCTTTCTCGCATTAAATAGCTCGAAAATAACGATCTAGATGATTCTGCATACTTCTGGCAGAAGACTCACCTAGATTATCGCAGAAAATGCATATCTCAGCTTGAAACCCCTCGAAAACCAAGATATCACCTGTTCTGCATATCAAACGCACTGTGGAGTGGTGAAAACACCAGATAACGTGTTTCTCTCATTAAATAGTTCGAAAAGAGCGATCTCGATGTTTCTGCATACTTCGGACAGAGGTCTCACCAAGATTATCGCAGAAAATGCATATCTCAGCTTGAAACCCCACGAAAACCAAGATATTTGCAGTTCTGCACATCCAACGAACTGTGGTGTGGTGAAAACCCCAGAAAACGTGTTTCTCGCATTAAATAGCTCGAAAAGAGCGATCTAGATGATTCTGCATACTTCTGACTGAAGTCTCACCAAGATTATCGCAGAAAATGCATATCTCAGCTTGAAACCTCACGAAAATCAAGATGTCGCCGGTTCTGCATATCAAACGCACTGTAGAGTGGTGAAAACAACCAGATAACGTCTTTCTCGCATTAAATAGCTCGAAAAGAGCGATCTAGATGATTCTGCATACTTCTGACATAAGGCTCACCAAGATTATCGCTGAAAATGCATATCTCAGCTTGAAACCCCACGAAAACCAAGATATCGCTGGTACTGCATATCAAACGCTCTGTGGAGTGGTCCAAACACCAGATAACGTGTTTCTCGCATTAAATACCTCGAAAGGAGCGATCTAGATGATTCTGCATACTTCTGACAAAAGACTCACCAAGATGATCGCTGAAAATGCATATCTCAGCTTGAATCCCCACGAAAACCCAGATATCGCCGGTTCTGCATATCAAACCAACTGTGGAGTTTTGAAAACACCAGACAACGTGTTTCTCGCATTAAATAGATCGAAATGTGCGATCTCGATGATTCTGCATACTTCTAACAGAAGTCTCACCATCATTATCGCAGAAAATGCATATCTCAGCTGGAAACACCACCAAAATCAAGATATCGTCGGTTCTGCATATCATACGAACTGTGGAGTGGTGAAAACACCAGATAACGTGTTTCTCGCATTAAACAGCTCGAAACGAGCGATCTCGATGATTAAGCATACTTCGGACAGATGTCTCACCAAGATTATCGCAGAAATTGCATATCTCAGCTTGAAACCTCACGAAAATCAAGATGTCGCCGGTTCTGCATAGCAAACGCTCTGTGGAGTGGTGAAAACACCAGATAACGTGTTTCTCGCACTAAATAGCTCGAAAAGAGCGATCTCGATGATTCTGCATACTTCGGACAGAAGTCTCACCAAGATTATCGTAAAAAATGCATATCTCAGCTTGAAACCCCACGAAAACCAAGATATCGCCGGTTCTGCATATCAAACGCACTGTGGAGTGGTGAAAGCACCAGATAACGTGTTTCTCGCATTAAATAGCTCGAAAAGAGCGATCTAGATGATTCAGCATACTTCGGACAGAAGTCTCACCAAGATTATCCTAGAAAATGCATATCTCAGCTTGAAACCCCACGAAAACCAAGATATCGATGGTACTGCATATCAAACGCTCTGTGGAGTGGTGGAAACACCAGATAACGTGTTTCTCGCATTAAATAGCTCGAAAAGTGCGATCTCGATGATTCTGCATACTTCGGACAGAAGTCTCACCATGATTATCGTAAAAAATGCATATCTCAGCTGGAAACACCACGAAAATTAAGATATCGCCGGTTCTGCATATCAAACGCACTGTAGAGTGGTGAAAACAACCAGATAACGTCTTTCTCGCATTAAATAGCTCGAAAATAACGATCTCGATGTTTCTGCATACTTCGGACAGAGGTCTCACCAAGATTATCGCAGAAAATGCATATCTCAGCTTGAAACCCCACGAAAACCAAGATATTTGCGGTTCTGCACATCCAACGAACTGTGGTGTGGTGAAAACCCCAGAAAACGTGTTTCTCGCATTAAATAGCTCGAAAAGAGCGATCTAGATGATTCTGCATACTTCTGACTGAAGTCTCACCAAGATTATCGCAGAAAATGCATATCTCAGCTTGAATCCCCACGAAAACCCAGATATCGCCGGTTCTGCATATCAAACCAACTGTGGAGTGGTGAAAACACCAGACAACGTGTTTCTCGCATTAAATAGATCGAAATGTGCGATCTCGATGATTCTGCATACTTCTAACAGAAGTCTCACCATCATTATCGCAGAAAATGCATATCTCAGCTGGAAACACCACCAAAATCAAGATATCGTCGGTTCTGCATATCATACGAACTGTGGAGTGGTGAAAACACCAGATAACGTGTTTCTCGCATTAAACAGCTCGAAACGAGCGATCTCGATGGTTAAGCATACTTCGGACAGATGTCTCACCAAGATTATCGCAGAAATTGCATATCTCAGCTTGAAACCTCACGAAAATCAAGATGTCGCCGGTTCTGCATAGCAAACGCTCTGTGGAGTGGTGAAAACACCAGATAACGTGTTTCTCGCATTAAATAGCTCGAAAATAACGATCTCGATGTTTCTGCATACTTCGGACAGAGGTCTCAACCAAGATTATCGCAGAAAATGCATATCTCAGCTTGAAACCCCACGAAAACCAAGATATTTGCGGTTCTGCACATCCAACGAACTGTGGTGTGGTGAAAACCACAGAAAACGTGTTTCTCGCATTAAATAGCTCGAAAAGAGCGATCTAGATGATTCTGCATACTTCTGACTGAAGTCTTACCAAGATTATCGCAGAAAATGCATATCTCAGCTTGAAACCCCACGAAAGCAAAGATATCGCTGGTTCTGCATATCAAACCAACTGTGGAGTGGTGATAACACCAGATAACGTGTTTCTCGCATCAACTAGCTCGAAAAGAGCGATCTCGATTATTCTGCATACTTCGGACAGAAGTCTCACCAAGTTAATCGCAGAAAATGCATATCTCAGCTTGAAACCCCTCGAAACCCAAGATATCACCTGTTCTGCATATCCAACGAACTGTGGTGTGGTGAAAACCCCAGAAAACGCGTTTCTCGCATTAAATAGCTCGAAAAGTGCGCTGTTGATGTTTCTGCATACTTCGGACAGATGTTTCACCAAGATTATCGTAGAAAATGCATATCTCAACTTGAAACCCGACGAAAACCACACATCGCGGGTTCTGCATATCATACGCACTGTGGAGTGGTGAAAACACCAGATAAGGTTTTTCTCGCATTAACTAGCTTGAAAAGTGAGATCTCGAAGTTTCAGCATACTTCGGACAGAAGTCTCTACAAGTTTATCGCAGAAAATGCATATCTCAGCTTGAAACCCCACGAAAACCAAGATATCACCTGTTCTGCATATCCAACGCACTGTGGAGTGGGGAAAACACCAGATAACGTGTTTCTCGCATTAAGTTGCTCGAAAAGAGCGAACTCGGAGATTCTGCAGACTTCTTACAGAAGTCTCACCAAGATTATCGTAGAAAATGCATGTCTCAGCTTGAAACCCGACGAAATCCAAGATGTCGCTGGTTCCGCATATCTAACGCACTGTGGAGTGGTGAAAGCACCAGTTAACGTGTTTCTCGCACTAAATAGCTCGAAAAGAGGGATCTCGATGATTCTGCATACTTCTGACAGAAGACTCACCAAGATTATCGCAGAAAATGCATATCTCAGCTGGAAACACCACGAAAATCAAGATAATGCCGGTTCTGCATATCAAACGCACTGTGGAGTGGTGAAAACAACCAGTTATCGTGTTTCTCGCATTAAGTTGCTCGAAAAGAGCGATCTCGAAGATTCTGCATACTTCTGACAGACGTCTCAAAAAGATTATCGTAGAAAATGCATATCTCGGCTTGAAATCCGACGAAATCTAAGATGTCGCCGGTTCAGCATATCAAACGCACTGCGGAGTGGTGAAAACACCGGATAACGTGTTTCTCGCATTAAATAGCTCGAAAAGAGCGATCCCGATGATTCTGCATACTTCTGACAGAAGTCTCAGCAAGATTATCGTAGAAAATGCATATCTCAGCTTGATACCCTACGACAGCAAATATGTGGCAGGTTCTGCATATCAAACGCACTGTGGAGTGGTGAAACCACCAGATAACATGTATCTCGCATTAACTAGCTCGAAATGAGCGATCTCGAAGATTCTGCATACTTCTGACAGACGTCTCACCAAGATTATCGTAGAAAATGCTATCTCAGCTTGAAACCCGACGAAATCCAAGATGTCGCCGGTTCTGCATATCAAACGCACGGTGGAGTGGTGAAAACACCAGATAACGTGTTTCTCGCATTAAATAGCTCGAAAAGAGGGATCTCGATGATTCTGCATACTCCTGACAGAAGACTCACCAAGATTATCGCAGAAAATGCATATCTCAGCTTGAAACCCGACCGAAACCAAGATATCTCCGGTTCTGCATGTCAAACGTACTGTGGAGTGGTGAATACACCAGAAAACGTGTTTCTCGCATTAAGTAGCTCGAAAAGAGCGTTCTCGATGATTCTGCATACTTCTGACTGAAGTCTCACCAAGATTATCGCAGAAAATGCATACCTCAGCTTGAAATCTCACGAAAATCAAGATGTCGCCGCTTCTGCATATCAAACCAACTGTGGAGTGGTGATAACACCAGATAACGTGTTTCTCGCATTAAATAGCTCGAAAAGT
Source organism: Anthophora plumipes (assembly GCA_951804975.1). Classification (NCBI taxonomy): domain Eukaryota; kingdom Metazoa; phylum Arthropoda; class Insecta; order Hymenoptera; family Apidae; genus Anthophora; species Anthophora plumipes. The sequence continues at coordinate 183,105 of CATORF010000749.1, forward strand.
GCGATCTCGATGATTCTGCATACTTGTAACAGAAGTATCACCAAGATTATCGCAGAAAATGCATATCTCAGCTTGAAACCCCACGAAAACCAAGATATCGCCGGTTCTGCATATCATACGCACTGTGGAGAGGTGAAAACACCAGATAACGTGTTTCTCGCATTAAATAGCTCGAAAAGAGCGTTCTCGAAGATCCTGCACACTTCTGACAGAAGTCTCACCAAGATTATCGTAGAAAATGCATATCTCAGCTTGAAACCCGACGAAAACCGAGTTATCTCCGGTTCTGCACAGCAAACGTACCGTGGAGTGGTGAAAACACCAGAAAACGTATTTCGCGCATTAAGTAGCTCGAAAAGAGCGTTCTCGAAGATTCTGCATACTTCTGACAGAAGTCTCACCAGGATTATCGTAGAAAATGCATATCTCAGCTTGAAACCCGACCGAAACCAAGATATCTCCGGTTCTGCATGTCAAACGTACTGTGGAGTGGTGAAAACACCAGAAAACGTGTTTCGTGCATTAAGTAACTCGAAAAGAGCGATCTAGATGATTCTGCATACTTCTGACTGAAGTCTCAACAATATTATCGCGGAAAATGCATATCTCAGCGTGAAACCCGACGAAAACCGAGTTATCTCCGGTTCTGCACATCAAACGTACCGTGGAGTGGTGAAAACGCCCGAAAACGTGTTTCGCGCATTAAGTAGCTCGAAAAGAGCGTTCTCGAAGATTCTGCATACTTCTGACAGACGTCTCACCAGGATTATCGTAGAAAATGCATATCTCAGCTTGAAACCCGACGGAAATCAAGATATCTCCGGTTCTGCATGTCAAACGTACTGTGGAGTGGTGAAAAAACCAGAAAACATGTTTCCTGCATTAAGTAGCTCGAAAAGAGCGATCTCGATGATTCAGCATACTTCGGACAGATGTTTCACCAAGATTATCGTAGAAAATGCATATCTCAGCTTGAAACCCGACGAAAACCAAAATATCGCCGGTTCTGCATATCAAACCAACTGTGGAGTGGTGAAAACACCAGATAACGTGTTTCTCGAATTAAATAGCTCGAAAAGTGCGATCTCGATGATTCTGCATACTTGTAACAGAAATCTCACCAAGATTATCGTAGAAAATGCATATCTCAGCTTGAAACCCGACGAAAACCGAGTTATCTCCGGTTCTGCACAGCAAACGTACCGTGGAGTGGTGAAAACACCAGAAAACGTATTTCGCGCATTAAGTAGCTCGAAAAGAGCGTTCTCGAAGATTCTGCATACTTCTGACGGAAGTCTCACCAGGATTATCGTAGAAAATGCATATATCAGCTTGAAACCCGACCGAAACCAAGATATCTCCGGTTCTGCATGTCAAACGTACTGTGGAGTGGTGAAAACACCAGAAAACGTGTTTCGTGCATTAAATAGCGCGAAAAGAGCGCTCTCGATGTTTCTGCATACTTTGGACAGATGTTTCACCAAGCTTATCGTCGAAAATGCATATCTCAGCTTGAATCCCGACGAAAACCAAAATATCGCCGGTTCTGCAAATCCAACGCACTGTGGAGTGGTGAAAACACAAGATAACGTGTTTCTCGCATTAAGTAGCTCGAAACGAGCGATCTCGATGATTCTGCATACTTCGGACAGAAGTCTCAACAAGATTATCGTAGAAAATGCATATCTCAGCTGGAAACACCACGAAAATCAAGATATCGCCTGTTCTGCATATCAAACGCACTGTGGAGTGGTGAAATCACCAGATAACGTGTTTCTCGCACTAACTAGCTCGAAAAGAGCGATCTCGATGATTCAGCATACTTCGGACAGAACTCTCACCAAGATTATCGCAGAAAATGCATATCTCAGCTTGAAACCCCACGAAAACCAAGATATCGCCGGTTGTGCATATCAAACGCACTGTGGAGTGGGGAAAACACCGGATAAGGTTTTTCTCGCATTAACTAGCACGAGAAGAGCGATCTCGATGTTTCAGCATACTTCGGACAGAAGTCTCACCAGGATTATCGTAGAAAATGCATATCTCAGCTGGAAACACCACGAAAATCAAGATATCGCCTGTTCTGCATATCAAACGCACAGTGGAGTGGTGAAAACAACCAGAGAACGTGTTTCTCGCTTTAAATAGCTCGAGAAGAGCGATCTCGGTGATTCAGCATACTTCGGACAGAAGTCTCACCAAGATTATCGCAGGAAATGCATATCTTAGCTTGAAACCCGACCGAAACCGAGATATCTCCCGTTCTGCATGTAAAACGTACTGTGGAGTGGTGAAAACAACCAGAGAACGTGTTTCTCGCATTAAATAGCTCGAAAAGAGCGATCTCGATGATTCAGCATATTTCGGACAGGAGTCTCACCAAGATTATCAAAGGAAATGCATATCTCAGCTTGAAACCCGACGAAAACCAAAATATCGCCGGTTCTGCATATCAAACCAACTGTGGAGTGGTGAAAACCCCAGATAACGTGTTTCTCGCATTAAGTAGCTCGAAAAGAGCGTTCGCGAAGATTCTGCATACTTCTGACAGAAGTCTCACCAGGATTATCGTAGAAAATGCATATCTCAGCTTGAAACCCGACCGAAACCAAGATATCTCCGGTTCTGCATGTCAAACGTACTGTGGAGTGGTGAAAACACCAGAAAACGTGTTTCGTGCAATAAATAGCTCGAAAAGAGCGATCTAGATGATTCCGCACACTTCGGACAGAAGTCTCACCAAGATTATCGTAGAAAATGCATATCTCAGCTTGAACCCCGACGAAAACCGAGTTATCTCCGGTTCTGCACATCAAACGTACCGTGGAGTGGTGAAAACACCAGATAACGTGTTTCGCGCATTAAGTAGCTCGAAAAGAGCGCTCTCGATGTTTCTGCATACTTCGGACAGATGTTTCACCAAGATTATCGTCGAAAATGCATATTTCAGCTTGAAACCCGATGAAAACTAAAATATCGCCGGTTCTGCATATCAAACCAACTGTGGAGTGGTGAAAACACCAGATAACGTGTTTCTCGCATTAAATAGCTCGAAAAGTGCGATCTAGATGATTCTGCATACTTCTGACTGAAGTCTCACCAGTATTATCGCAGAAAATGCATATCTCAGCTCGAAACCTCACGAAAATCAAGATGTTGCCGGTTCTGCATATCAAACGCACTGTGGAGTGGTGAAAACAACCAGAGAACGTGTTTCTCGCGTTAAATAGCTCGAAAAGAGCGATCTCGATGATTCAGCATACTTCGGAAAGATGTTTCACCAAGATTATCGTAGAAAATGCATATCTCAGCTTGAAACCCGACGAAAACCAAAATATCGCCGGTTCTGCATATCAAACCAACTGCGGAGTGGTGAAAACCGCAGATAACGTGTTTCTCGCATTAAGTAGCTCGAAAAGAGCGTTCGCGAAGATTCTGCATACTTCTGACAGAAGTCTCACCAGGATTATCGTAGAAAATGCATATCTCAGCTTGAAACCCGACCGAAACCAAGATATCTCCGGTTCTGCATGTCAAACGTACTGTGGAGTGGTGAAAACACCAGAAAACGTGTTTCGTGCATTAAATAGCTCGAAAAGAGCGATCTAGATCATTCAGCATACTTCGGACAGAAGTCTCACCAAGATTATCGTAGAAAATGCATATCTCAGCTTGAACCCCGACGAAAACCGAGTTATCTCCGGTTCTGCACATCAAACGTACCGTGGAGTGGTGAAAACACCAGAAAACGTGTTTCGCGCATTAAGTATCTCGAAAAGAGCGTTCTCGAAGATTCTGCATACTTCTGACGGAAGTCTCACCAGGATTATCGTAGAAAATGCATATCTCAGCTGGAAACACCAGGAAAATCAAGATATCGCCCGTTCTGCATATCAAACGCACTGTGGAGTGGTGAAAACAACCAGAGAACGTGTTTCTCGCATTAAATAGCTCGAATAGAGCGATCTCGACGATTCTGCATACTTCGGACAGAAGTCTCACCAAGATTATCGTAAAAAATGCAGATCTCAGCTTGAAACTCCACGAAAACCAAGATATCGCTGGTACTGCATATCAAACGCACTGCGGAGTGGTGAAAACACCAGATAACGTGTTTCTCGCACTAACTAGCTCGAAAAGAGCGATCTCGATAATTCAGCATACTTCGGACAGAAGTCTCACCAAGATTATCGCTGGAAATGCATATCTCAGCTTGAAACCCCACGAAAACCAAGATATCTCCGGTTCTGCATATCCAACGAACTGTGGAGTGGTGAAAACAACCAGAGAACGTGTTTCTCGCATTAACTAGCTCGAAAAGAGCGATCTCGATGATTCAGCATACTTCGGACAGAAGTCTCACCAAGATTATCGCTGGAAATGCATATCTCAGCTTGAAACCCCACGAAAACCAAGATATCTCCGGTTCTGCATATCCAGCGAACTGTGGAGTGGTGAAAACACCAGAAAATGAGTTTCTAGCATTAAATAGCTCGAAAAGAGCGCTCTCGATGTTTCTGCATGCTTCGGACAGATGTTTCACCATGATTATCGCAGGAAATGCATATCTCAGCTTGAAACCCCACGAAAACCAAGATATCGCCGGTTCTGCATATCATACGCACTGTGGAGTGGTGAAAACACCAGATAACATGTTTCTCGCATTAAATAGCTCGAAAAGAGCGTTCTCGAAGATCCTGCATACTTCTGACAGAAGTCTCACCAAGATTATCGTAGAAAATGCACATCTCAGCTTGAAACCCGACGAAAACCGAGTTATCTCCGGTTCTGCACATCAAACGTACCGTAGAGTGGTGAAAACACCAGAAAACGTGTTTCGCGCATTAAGTAGCTCGAAAAGAGCGTTCTCGAAGATTCTGCATACTTCTGACAGAAGTCTCACCAGGATTATCGCAGAAAATGCATATCTCAGCTTGAAACCCCACGAAAACCAAGATATCTACTGTTCTGCATATCAAACGCACTGTGGAGTGGTGAAAACACCAGATAACGTGTTTCTCGCACTAACTAGCTCGAAAGAGCGATCTCGATGATTCAGCATACTTCGGACAGAAGTCTCACCAAGATTATCGCAGAAAATGCATATCTCAGCTTGAAACCCGACGAAAACCGAGTTATCTCCGGTTCTGCACATCAAACGTACCGTGGAATGGTGAAAACACCAGAAAACGTGTTTCGCGCATTAAGTATCTCGAAAAGAGCGTTCTCGAAGATTCTGCATACTTCTGACGGAAGTCTCACCAGTATTATCGTAGAAAATGCATATCTCAGCTTGAAACCCGACCGACTCCAAGATATCTCCGGTTCTGCATGTCAAACGTACTGTGGAGTGGTGAATACACCAGAAAACTTGTTTCGTGCATTAAGTAGCTCGAAAAGAGCGATCTAGTTGATTCTGCATACTTCTGACAAAAGACCCACCAAGATTATCGCAGAAAATGCATATCTCAGCTGGAAACACCACGAAAATCAAGATATCGCCTGTTCTGCATATCAAACGCACTGTGGAGTGGTGAAAACAACCAGAGAACGTGTTTCTCGCATTAACTAGCTCGAAAAGAGCGATCTCGATGATTCAGCATACTTCGGACAGAAGTCTCACCAAGATTATCGCAGGAAATGCATATCTCAGCTTGAAACCCCACGAAAACCAAGATATCGCCGGTTCTGCATATCAAACGCACTGTGGAGTGGTGAAAACACCGGATAAGGTTTTTCTCGCATTAACTTGCTCGAAAAGAGCGATCTCGATGTTTGAGCATACTTCGGACAGAAGTCTCACTAAGATTATCGTAGAAAATGCACATCTCAGCTTGAAACCCGACGACAACCGAGTTATCTCCGGTTCTGCACATCAAACGTACCGTAGAGTGGTGAAAACACCAGAAAACGTGTTTCGCGCATTAAGTAGCTCGAAAAGAGCGTTCTCGAAGATTCTGCATACTTCTGACAGAAGTCTCACCAGGATTATCGCAGAAAATGCATATCTCAGCTTGAAACCCCACGAAAACCAAGATATCTACTGTTCTGCATATCAAACGCACTGTGGAGTGGTGAAAACACCAGATAACGTGTTTCTCGCACTAACTAGCTCGAAAGAGCGATCTCGATGATTCAGCATACTTCGGACAGAAGTCTCACCAAGATTATCGCAGAAAATGCATATCTCAGCTGGAAACCCCACGAAAACCAAGATATCTCCGGTTCTGCATATCCAGCGAACTGTGGAGTGGTGAAAACCCCAGAAAATGAGTTTCTCGCATTAAATAGCTCGAAAAGAGCGCTCTCGATGTTTCTGCATGCTTCGGACAAATGTTTCACCAAGATAATCGTAGAAAATGCATATCTCAGCTTGAAACCCGACCGAAACCAAGATATCTCCGGTTCTGCATGTCAAACGTACTGTGGAGTGGTGAAAACACCAGAAAACTTGTTTCGTGCATTAAGTAGCTCGAAAAGAGCGATCTAGATGATTCTGCATACTTCTGACTGAAGTCTCACCAATATTATCGCAGAAAATGCATATCTCAGCTCGAAACCTCACGAAAATCAAGATGTTGCCCGTTCTGCATATCAAACGCACTGTGGAGTGGTGAAAACAACCAGAGAACGTGTTTCTCGCATTAAATAGCTCGAATAGAGCGATCTCGATGATTCTGCATACTTCGGACGGAAGTCTCACCAAGATTATCGTAAAAAATGCAGATCTCAGCTTGAAACCCCACGAAAACGAAGATATCGCTGGTACTGCATATCAAACGCACTGTGGAGTGGTGAAAACACCAGATAACGTGTTTTCTCGCATTAAATAGCTCGAGAAGAGCGTTCTCGAAGATCCTGCATGCTTCTGACAGAAGTCTCACCAAGATTATCGTAGAAAATGCATATCTCAGCTTGAAAGCCGACGAAAACCGAGTTATCTCCGGTTCTGCACATCAAACGTACCGTGGAGTGGTGAAAACACCAGAAAACGCGTTTCGCGCATTAAGTAGCTCGAAAAGAGCGTTCTCGAAGATTCTGCATACTTCTGACGGAAGTCTCACGAGGATTATCGTAGAAAATGCATATCTCAGCTTGAAACCCGACCGACTCCAAGATATCTCCGGTTCTGCATGTCAAACGTACTGTGGAGTGGTGAAAACACCAGAAAACGTGTTTCGTGCATTATGTAGCTCGAAAAGAGCGATCTAGATGATTCTGCATACTTCTGACAAGAGATCCACCAAGATTATCGCAGAAAATGCATATCTCAGCTGGAAACCCCACGAAAACCAAGATATCTCCGGTTCTGCATAGCCAGCGAACTGTGGAGTGGTGAAAACACCAGAAAATGAGTTTCTAGCATTAAATAGCTCGAAAAGAGCGCTCTCGATGTTTCTGCATGCTTCGGACAGATGTTTCACCAAGATAATCGTAGAAAATGCATATCTCAGCTTGAAACCCGACCGAAACCAAGATATCTCCGGTTCTGCATGTCAAACGTACTGTGGAGTGGTGAAAACACCAGAAAACTTGTTTCGTGCATTAAGTAGCTCGAAAAGAGCGATCTAGTTGATTCTGCATACTTCTGACAAATGACCCACCAAGATTATCGCAGAAAATGCATATCTCAGCTGGAAACACCACGAAAATCAAGATATCGCCTGTTCTGCATATCAAACGCACTGTGGAGTGGTGAAAACAACCAGAGAACGTGTTTCTCGCATTAACTAGCTCGAAAAGAGCGATCTCGATGATTCAGCATACTTCGGACAGAAGTCTCACCATGATTATCGCAGGAAATGCATATCTCAGCTTGAAACCCCACGAAAACCAAGATATCGCCGGTTCTGCATATCATACGCACTGTGGAGTGGTGAAAACACCAGATAACGTGTTTCTCGCATTAAATAGCTCGAAAAGAGCGTTCTCGAAGATCCTGCATACTTCTGACAGAAGTCTCACCAAGATTATCGCAGAAAATGCATATCTCAGCTTGAAACCCCACGAAAACCAAGATATCGCCGGTTCTGCATATCATACGCACTGTGGAGTGGTGAAAACACCAGATAACGTGTTTCTTGCATTAAATAGCTCGAAAAGAGCGTTCTTGAAGATCCTGCATACTTCTGACAGAAGTCTCACCAAGATTATCGTAGAAAATGCACATCTCAGCTTGAAACCCGACGAAAACCGAGTTATCTCCGGTTCTGCACATCAAACGTACCGTAGAGTGGTGAAAACCCCAGAAAATGAGTTTCTCGCATTAAATAGCTCGAAAAGTGCGCTCTCGACGTTTCTGCATACTTCGGACAGATGTTTCACCAAGATTATCGTAGAAAATGCATATCTCAGCTTGAAACCCGACGAAAACCAAAATATCGCCGGTTCTGCATATCAAACCAACTGTGGAGTGGTGAAAACACCAGAAAACGTGTTTATCGCATTAAATAGCTCGAAAAGTGCGATCTCGATGATTTTGCATACTTCTAACAGGTGTCTCACCAAGATTATCGCAGAAAATGCATATCTCTGCTTGAAACCCCACGAAAACCAAGATATCGCCTGTTCTGCATATCAAACGCACTGTGGAGTGGTGAAAACCCCAGAAATCGAGTTTCTCGCATTAAATAGCTCGAAAAGAGCGCTCTCGATGTTTCTGCATACTTCGGACAGATGTTTCACCAAGATTATCGTAGAAAATGCATATCACAGCTTGAAACCCGACCGAAACCAAGGTACCTCCGGTTCTGCATATCAAACGCACTGTGGAGTGGTGAAATCAACCAGAGAACGTGTTTCTCGCATTAAATAGCTCGAGAAGAGCGATCCCGATGATTCAGCATACTTCGGACAGAAGTCTCACCAAGATTATCGCAGGAAATGCATATCTCAGCTTGAAACCCGACCGAAACCAAGATATCTCCCGTTCTGCATGTCAAACGTACTGTGGAGTGGTGAAAACCCCAGAAAACGAGTTTCTCGCATTAAATAGCTCGAAAAGAGCGCGCTCGATGTTTCTGCATGCTTCGGACAGATGTTTCACCAAGATAATCGTAGAAAATGCATATCTCAGCGTGAAACCCGACCTAAACCAAGATATCTCCGGTTCTGCATGTCAAACGTACTGTGGAGTGGTGAAAACACCAGAAAACGTGTTTCGTGCATTAAGTAGCTCGAAAAGAGCGATCTAGTTGATTCTGCATACTTCTGACAAAAGACCCACCAAGATTATCGCAGAAAATGCATATCTCAGCTGGAAATACCACGAAAATCAAGATATCGCCTGTTCTGCATATCAAACGCACTGTGGAGTGGTGAAAACACCGGATAAGGTTTTTCTCGCATTAACAAGCTCGAAAAGAGATATCTCGATGTTTCAGCATACTTCGGACAGAAGTCTCACCAAGATTATCGCAGAAAATGCATATCTCAGCTTGAAACCCCGCAAAAACCAAGATATCGCCGGTTCTGCATATCATACGCACTGTGGAGTGGTGAAAACACCAGATAACGTGTTTCGCCCATTAAATAGCTCGAAAAGAGCGTTCTCGAATATCCTGCATACTTCTGACAGAAGTCTCACCAAGATTATCGTAGAAAATGCACATCTCAGCTTGAAACCCGACGAAAACCGAGTTATCTCCGGTTCTGCACATCAAACGTACCGTGGAGTGGTGAAAACCCCAGAAAACGTGTTTCTTGCATTAAATAGCTCGAAAAGTGCGCTCTCGACGTTTCTGCATATTTCGGACAGATGTTTCACCAAGATTATCGTAGAAAATGCATATCTCAGCTTGAAACCCGACGAAAACCAAAATATCGCCGGTTCTGCATATCAAACCAACTGTGGAGTGGTGAGAACACCAGAAAACGTGTTTATCGCATTAAATAGCTCGAAAAGTGCGATCTCGATGATTTTGCATACTTCTAACAGGTGTCTCACCAAGATTATCGCAGAAAATGCATATCTCTGCTTGAAACCCCACGAAAACCAAGATATCGCCTGTTCTGCATATCAAACGCACTGTGGAGTGGTGAAAACCCCAGAAAACGAGTTTCTCGCATTAAATAGCTCGAAAAGAGCGCTCTCGATGTTTCTGCATACTTCGGACAGATGTTTCACCAAGATTATCGTAGAAAATGCATATCACAGCTTGAAACCCGACCGAAACCAAGATACCTCCGGTTCTGCATATCAAACGCACTGTGGAGTGGTGAAATCAACCAGAGAACGTGTTTCTCGCATTAAATAGCTCGAGAAGAGCGATCTCGATGATTCAGCATACTTCGGACAGAAGTCTCACCAAGATTATCGCAGGAAATGCATATCTCAGCTTGAAACCCGACCGAAACCAAGATATCTCCCGTTCTGCATGTCAAACGTACTGTGGAGTGGTGAAAACCCCAGAAAACGAGTTTCTCGCATTAAATAGCTCGAAAAGAGCGCGCTCGATGTTTCTGCATGCTTCGGACAGATGTTTCACCAAGATAATCGTAGAAAATGCATATCTCAGCGTGAAACCCGACCTAAACCAAGATATCTCCGGTTCTGCATGTCAAACGTACTGTGGAGTGGTGAACACACCAGAAAACGTGTTTCGTGCATTAAGTAGCTCGAAAAGAGCGATCTAGTTGATTCTGCATACTTCTGACAAAAGACCCACCAAGATTATCGCAGAAAATGCATATCTCAGCTGGAAATACCACGAAAATCAAGATATCGCCTGTTCTGCATATCAAACGCACTGTGGAGTGGTGAAAACAACCAGAGAACGTGTTTCTCGCATTAACTAGCTCGAAAAGAGCGATCTCGATGATTCAGCATACTTCGGACAGAAGTCTCACCAAGATTATCGCTGGAAATGCATATCTCAGCTTGAAACCCCACGAAAACCAAGAATTCTCCGGTTCTGCATATCCAACGAACTGTGGAGTGGTGAAAACACAAGATAACGTGTTTCTCGCATTAAATAGCTCGAAAAGTGCGATCTCGATGATTCTGCATACTTCTAACAGAAGTCTCACCAAGATTATCGCAGAAAATGCATATCTCAGCTTGAAACCCCACGAAAACCAAGATATCGCCGGTTCTGCATATCAAACGCACTGTGGAGTGGTGAAAACACCGGATAAGGTTTTTCTCGCATTAACAAGCTCGAAAAGAGCGATCTCGATGTTTCAGCATACTTCGGACAGAAGTCTCACCAAGATTATCGCAGAAAATGCATATCTCAGCTTGAAACCCCGCGAAAACCAAGATATCGCAGGTTCTGCATATCATACGCACTGTGGAGTGGTGAAAACACCAGATAACGTGTTTCTCCCATTAAATAGCTCGACAAGAGCGTTCTCGAAGATCCTGCATACTTCTGACAGAAGTCTCACCAAGATTATCGGGGAAAATGCACATCTCAGCTTGAAACCCGACGAAAACCGAGTTATCTCCGGTTCTGCACATCAAACGTACCGTGGAATGGTGAAAACACCAGAAAACGTGTTTCGCGCATTAAGTAGCTCGAAAAGAGCGTTCTCGAAGATTCTGCATACTGCTGACGGATGTCTCACCAGGATTATCGTAGAAAATGCATATCTCAGCTTGAAACCAGACCGACTCCAAGATATCTCCGGTTCTGCATGTCAAACGTACTGTGGAGTGGTGAAAACACCAGAAAACATGTTTCGTGCATTAAGTAGCTCGAAAAGAGCGATCTAGTTGATTCTGCATACTTCTGACAAAAGACCCACCAAGATTATGGCAGAAAATGCATATCTCAGCTGGAAACACCACGAAAATCAAGATATCGCCTGTTCTGCATATCAAACGTACTGTGGAGTGGTGAAAACACCAGAAAACATGTTTCGTGCATTAAGTAGCTCGAAAAGAGCGATCTAGATGATTCTGCATACTTCTGACAAGAGACCCACCAAGATTATCGCAGAAAATGCATATCTCAGCTGGAAACCCCACGAAAACCAAGATATCTCCGGTTCTGCATATCCAGCGAACTGTGGAGTGGTGAAAACCCCAGAAAATGAGTTTCTCGCATTAAATAGCTCGAAAAGAGCGCTCTCGAAGTTTCTGCATGCTTCGGACAGATGTTGCACCAAGATCATCGTAGAAAATGCATATCTCAGCATAAAACCCGACCGAAACCAAGATATCTCCGGTTCTGTATGTCAAACGTACTGTGGAGTGGTGAAAACACCAGAAAACATGTTTCGTGCATTAAGTAGCTCGAAAAGAGCGATCTAGTTGATTCTGCATACTTCTGACAAAAGACCCACCAAGATTATGGCAGAAAATGCATATCTCAGCTGGAAACACCACGAAAATCAAGATATCGCCTGTTCTGCATATCAAACGCACTGTGGAGTGGTGAAAACAACCAGAGAACGTGTTTCTCGCATTAACTAGCTCGAAAAGTGCGATCTCGATGATTCAGCATACTTCGGACAGAAGTCTCACCAAGATTATCGCAGGAAATGCATATCTCAGCTTGAAACCCCACGAAAACCAAGATATCTCCGGTTCTGCATACCCAACGAACTGTGGAGTGGTGAAAACACCAGATAACGTGTTTCTCGCATTAAATAGCTCGAAAAGTGCGATCTCGATGATTCTGCATACTTCGGACAGAAGTCTCAACAAGATTATCGCAGAAAATGCATATCTCAGCTTGAAACCCCACGAAAACCAAGATATCTACTGTTCTGCATATCAAACGCACTGTGGAGTGGTGAAAACACCAGATAACGTGTTTGTCGCACTAACTAGCTCGAAAAGAGCAATCTAGATGATTCAGCATACTTCTGACAGAAGTCTCACCAAGATTATCGCAGAAAATGCATATCTCAGCTTGAAACCCCACGAAAACCAAGATATCGCCGGTTCTGCATATCAAATGCACTGTGGAGTGGTGAAAACGCCGGATAAGGTTTTTCTGACATTAACTAGCTCGAAAAGAGCGATCTCGATGTTTCAGCATACTTCGGACAGAAGTCTCACCAAGATTATCGCAGAAAATGCATATCTCAGCTTGAAACCCCACGAAAACCAAGATATCGCCGGTTCTGCATATGATACGCACTGTGGAGTGGTGAAAACACCAGATAACGTGTTTCGTGCATTAAGTAGCTCGAGAAGAGCGATCTAGATGATTCTGCATACTTCTAACAGAAGTCTTACCAAGATTATCGCAGATAATGCATATCTCTGCTTGAAACCCCACGAAAACCAAGATATCTACTGTTCTGCATATCCAACGATCTGTGGAGTGGTGAAAACCCCCGAAAACGTGTTTCTTGCATTAAATAGCGCGAAAAGAGCGCTCTCGATGTTTCTGCATACTTCGGACAGATGTTTCACCATGCTTATCGTAGAAAATGCATATCTCAGCTTGAAACCCGACGAAAACCAAAATATCGCCGTTTCTGCATATCCAACGCACTGTGGAGTGGTGAAAACACCAGATAACGTGTTTCTCGCATTAAGTAGCTCGAAACGAGCGATCTCGATGATTCTGCATACTTCGGACAGAAGTCTCAACAAGATTATCGCGGAAAATGCATATCTCAGCTCGAAACCCCACGAAAACCAAGATATCTACTGTTCTGCATATCAAACGCACTGTGGAGTGGTGAAAACACCAGATAACGTGTTGCTCGCACTAACTAGCTCGAAAAGAGCGATCTCGATGATTCACCATACTTCGGACAGAAGTCTCACCAAGATTATCGCAGAAAATGCATATCTCAGCTTGAAACCCCACGAAAACCAAGATATCGCCGGTTCTGCATATCAAATGCACTGTGGAGTGGTGAAAACACCAGATAACGTGTTTCTCGAATTAAATAGCTCGAAAAGAGCGTTCTCTAAGATCCTGCAAACTTCTGACAGAAGTCTCACCAAGATTATCGTAGAAAATGCATATCTCAGCTTGAAACCCGACGAAAACCGAGTTATCTCCGGTTCTGCACATCAAACGTACCGTGGAGTGGTGAAAACACCAGAAAACGTGTTTCGCACATTAAGTAGCTCGAAAGGAGCGTTCTCGAAGATTCTGCATACATCTGACAGAAGTCTCACCAGGATTATCGTAGAAAATGCATATCTCAGCTTGAAACCCCACGAAAACCAAGATATCTACTGTTCTGCATATCCAACGAACTGTGGAGTGGTGAAAACACCAGATAACGTGTTTCTCGCATTAAATAGCTCGAAAAGAGCGTTCTCGAAGAACCTGCATACTTCTGACAGAAGTCTCACCAAGATTATCGTAGAAAATGCATATCTCAGCTTGAAACCCGACGAAAACCGAGTTATCTCCCGATCTGCACATCAAACGTACCGTGGAGTGGTGAAAACACCAGAAAACGAGTTTCTCGCATTAAATAGCTCGAAAAGAGCGCTCTCGATATTTCTGCATACTTCGGACAGATGTTTCACCAAGATTATCGTAGAAAATGCATATCTCAGCTTGAAACCCGACCGAAACCAAGATATCTCCGGTTCTACATGTCAAACGTACTGTGGAGTGGTGAAAACACAAGAAAACGTGTTTCGTGAATTAAGTAGCTCGAAAAGAGCGATCTAGATGATTCTGCATACTTCTGACATAAGACCCACCAAGATTATCGCAGAAAATGCATATCTCAGCTGGAAACACCATGAAAATCAAGATATCGCCTGTTCTGTATATCAAACGCACTGTGGAATGGTGAAAACAACCAGAGAACGTGTTTCTCGCATTATATAGCTCGAAAAGGGCGATCTCGATGATTCAGCATACTTCGGACAGAAGTCTCACCAAGATTATCGCAGAAAATGCATATTTCTGCTTGAAACACCACGAAAACCAAGATATAGACTATTCTGCATATCAAACGCACTGTGGAGTGGTGAAAACACCAGATAACGTGTTTCTCGCATTAAATAGCTCGAAAAGAGCGTTCTCGATGGTTTTGCATACTTCTAACAGGTGTCTCACCAAGATTATCGCAGAAAATGCATATCTCTGCTTGAAACCCCACGAAAACCAAGATATCGCCTGTTCTGCATATCAAACGCACTGTGGAGTGGTGAAAACCCCAGAAAACGAGTTTCTCGCATTAAATAGCTCGAAAAGAGCGCTCTCGATGTTTCTGCATACTTCGGACAGATGTTTCACCATTATTATCGTAGAAAATGCATATCTCAGCTTGAAACCCGACGAAAACCGAGTTATCTCCGGTTCTGCAAATCAAACGTACCGTGGAGTGGTGAAAACCCCAGAAAACGTGTTTCATGCATTAAATAGCTCGAAAAGTGCGATCTAGATGATTCTGCATACTTCTGACATAAGACCCACCAAGATTATCGCAGAAAATGCATATCTCAGCTGGAAATACCACGAAAATCAAGATATCGCCTGTTCTGCATATCAAACGCACTGTGGAGTGGTGAAAACACCGGATAAGGTTTTTCTCGCATTAACAAGCTCGAAAAGAGCGATCTCGATGTTTCAGCATACTTCTGACAAGAGACCCACCAAGATTATCGCAGAAAATGCATATCTCAGCTGGAAACCCCACGAAAACCAAGATATCTCCGGTTCTGCATATCCAGCGAGCTGTGGAGTGGTGAAAACCCCAGAAAATGAGTTGCTCGCATTAAATAGCTCGAAAAGAGCGCTCTCGATGTTTCTGCATGCTTCGGACAGATGTTTCACCAAGATAATCGTAGAAAATGCATATCTCAGCTTAAAACCCGACCGAAACCAAGATATCTCCGGTTCTGTATGTCAAACGTACTGTGGAGTGGTGAAAACACCAGAAAACTTGTTTCGTGCATTAAGTAGCTCGAAAAGAGCGATCTAGTTGATTCTGCATACTTCTGACAAAAGACCCACCAAGATTATCGCAGAAAATGCATATCTCAGCTGGAAACACCACGAAAATCAAGATATCGCCTGTTCTGCATATCAAACGCACTGTGGAGTGGTGAAAACAACCAGAGAACGTGTTTCTCGCATTAACTAGCTCGAAAAGTGCGATCTCGATGATTCAGCATACTTCGGACAGAAGTCTCACCAAGATTATCGCAGGAAATGCATATCTCAGCTTGAAACCCCACGAAAACCAAGATATCTCCGGTTCTGCATACCCAACGAACTGTGGAGTGGTGAAAACACCAGATAACGTGTTTCTCGCATTAAATAGCTCGAAAAGTGCGATCTCGATGATTCTGCATACTTCTAACAGAAGTCTCACCAAGATTATCGCAGAAAATGCATATCTCAGCTTGAAACCCCACGAAAACCAAGATATCGCCGGTTCTGCATATCAAACGCTCTGTGGAGTGGTGAAAACACCGGATAAGGTTCTTGTCGCATTAACTTGCTCGAAAAGAGCGATCTCGATGTTTGAGCATACTTCGGACAGAAGTCTCACCAAGATTATCGCAGAAAATGCATATCTCAGCTTGAAACCCCACGAAAACCAAGATATCTCCGGTTCTGCATATCCAACGAACTGTGGAGTGGTGAAAACACCAGAAAACGAGTTTCTCGCATTAAATAGCTCGAAAAGTGCGCTCTCGATGTTTCTGCATACTTCGGACAGATGTTTCACCAAGATTATCGTAGAAAATGCATATCTCAGCTTGAAACCCGACCGAAACCAAGATATCTCCGGTTCTGCATGTCAAACGTACTGTCTAGTGGTGAAAACACAAGAAAACGTGTTTCCTGCATTAAGTAGCTCGAAAAGAGCGACCTAGATGATTCTGCGTACTTCTGACAAAAGACCCACCAAGATTATCGCAGAAAATGCATATCTCACCTGGAAACACCATGAAAATCAAGATATCGCCTGTTCTGCATATCAAACGCACTGTGGAATGGTGATAACAACCAGAGAACGTGTTTCTCGCATGAAATACCTCGAAAAGCGCGATATCGATGATTCAGCATACTTCGGACAGAAGTCTCACCAAGATTATCGCAGAAAATGCATATCTCTGCTTGAAACCCCACGAAAACCAAGTTATCTACTGTTCTGCATATCCAACGAACTGTGGAGTGGTGAAAACACCAGAAAACGTGTTTCGCGCATTAAGTAGCTCGAAAAGAGCGTTCTCGATGATTCAGCATACTTCGGACAGAAGTCTCACCAAGATTATCGCAGAAAATGCATATCTCAGCTGGAAACACCACGAAAACCGAGTTATCTCCGGTTCTGCACATCAAACGTACCGTGGAATGGTGAAAACACCAGAAAACGTGTTTCGCGCATTAAGTAGCTCGAAAAGAGCGATCTAGATGATTCTGCATACTTCTGACAAAAGACCCACCAAGATTATCGCAGAAAATGCATATCTCAGCTGGAAACACCATGAAAATAAAGATATCGCCTGTTCTGCTTATCAAACGCACTGTGGAGTGGTGAAAACCCCAGAAAATGAGTTTCTCGCATTAAATAGCTCGAAAAGAGCGCTCTCGATGTTTCTGCATGCTTCAGACAGATGTTTCACCAAGCTTATCGTAGAAAATGCATATCTCAGCTTGAAACTCGACGAAAACCAAAATATCGCCGTTTCTGCATATCCAACGCACTGTGGAGTGGTGAAAACACCAGATAACGTGTTTCTCGCATTAAGTAGCTCGAAACGAGCGATCTCGATGATTCTGCGTACTTCGGACTGAAGTCTCAACAAGATTATCGCAGAAAATGCATATCTCAGCTTGAAACCCCACGAAAACCAAGATATCTACTGTTCTGCATATCAAACGCACTGTGGAGTGGTGAAAACACCAGATAACGTGTTTCTCGCACTAACTAGCTCGAAAAGAGCGATCTCGATGATTCAGCATACTTCGGACAGAAGTGTCACCAAGATTGTCGCAGAAAATGCATATCTCAGCTTGAAACCCCACGAAAACCAAGATATCGCCGGTTCTGCATATCAAATGCACTGTGGAGTGGTGAAAACACCGGATAAGGTTTTTCTCGCATTAAATAGCTCGAAAAGTGCGTTCTCGAATATCCTGCATACTTCTGACAGAAGTCTCACCAAGATTATCGTATAAAATGCATATCTCAGCTTGAAACCCCACGAACACCAAGATATCGCTGGTTCTGCATATCATACGCACTGTGGAGTGGTGAAAACACCAGAAAACGTATTTCGCGCATTAAGTAGCTCGAAAAGAGCGTTCTCGAAGATTCTGCATACTTCTGACAGAAGTCTCACCAGGATTATCGTAGAAAATGCATATCTCAGCTTGAAACCCGACCGAAACCAAGATATCTCCGGTTCTGCACATCAAACGTACCGTGGAATGGTGAAAACACCAGAAAACGTGTTTCGCGCATTAAGTAGCTCGAAAATAGCGTTCTCGAAGATTCTGCATACTGCTGACGGATGTCTCACCAGGATTATCGTAGAAAATGCATATCTCAGCTTGAAACCAGACCGACTCCAAGATATCTCCGGTTCTGCATGTCAAACGTACTGTGGAGTGGTGAAACACCAGAAAACGTGTTTCGTGCATTAAGTAGCTCGAAAAGAGCGATCTAGATGATTCTGCATACTTCTGACAAGAGACCCACCAAGATTATCGCAGAAAATGCATATCTCAGCTGGAAACCCCACGAAAACCAAGATATCTCCGGTTCTGCATATCCAGCGAACTGTGGAGTGGTGAAAACCCCAGAAAATGAGTTTCTCGCATTAAATAGCTCGAAAAGAGCGCTCTCGATGTTTCTGCATGCTTCGGACAGATGTTTCACCAAGATCATCGTAGAAAATGCATTTCTCAGCTTAAAACCCGACCGAAACCAAGATATCTCCGGTTCTGTATGTCAAACGTACTGTGGAGTGGTGAAAACACCAGAAAACTTGTTTCGTGCATTAAGTAGCTCGAAAAGAGCGATCTAGTTGATTCTGCATACTTCTGACAAAAGACCCACCAAGATTATGGCAGAAAATGCATATCTCAGCTGGAAACACCACGAAAATCAAGATATCGCCTGTTCTGCATATCAAACGCACTGTGGAGTGGTGAAAACAACCAGAGAACGTGTTTCTCGCATTAACTAGCTCGAAAAGTGCGATCTCGATGATTCAGCATACTTCGGACAGAAGTCTCACCAAGATTATCGCAGGAAATGCATATCTCAGCTTGAAACCCCGCGAAAACCAAGATATCGCCGGTTCTGCATATCATACGCACTGTGGAGTGGTGAAAACACCACATAACGTGTTTCTCCCATTAAATAGCTCGAAAAGAGCGTTCTCGAAGATCCTGCATACTTCTGACAGATGTCTCACCAAGATTATCGTAGAAAATGCACATCTCAGCTTCCAACCCGACGAAAACCGAGTTATCTCCGGTTCTGCACATCAAACGTACCGTGGAATGGTGAAAACACCAGAAAACGTGTTTCGCGCATTAAGTAGCTCGAAAAGAGCGTTCTCGAAGATTCTGCATACTGCTGACGGATGTCTCACCAGGATTATCGTAGAAAATGCATATCTCAGCTTGAAACCCGACCGACTCCAAGATATCTCCGGTTCTGCATGTCAAACGTACTGTGGAGTGGTGAAAACACCAGAAAACGTGTTTCGTGCATTAAGTAGCTCGAAAAGAGCGATCTAGATGATTCTGCATACTTCTGACAAGAGACCCACCAAGATTATCGCAGAAAATGCATATCTCAGCTGGAAACCCCACGAAAACCAAGATATCTCCGGTTCTGCATATCCAGCGAACTGTGGAGTGGTGAAAACCCCAGAAAATGAGTTTCTCGCATTAAATAGCTCGAAAAGAGCGCTCTCGATGTTTCTGCATGCTTCGGACAGATGTTTCACCAAGATAATCGTAGAAAATGCATATCTCAGCTTAAAACCCGACCGAAACCAAGATATCTCCGGTTCTGTATGTCAAACGTACTGTGGAGTGGTGAAAACACCAGAAAACTTGTTTCGTGCATTAAGTAGCTCGAAAAGAGCGATCTAGTTGATTCTGCATACTTCTGACAAAAGACCCACCAAGATTATCGCAGAAAATGCATATTTCAGCTGGAAACACCACGAAAATCAAGATATCGCCTGTTCTGCATATCAAACGCACTGTGGAGTGGTGAAAACACCAGATAACGTGTTTCTCGCACTAACTAGCTCGAAAAGAGCGATCTCGATGATTCAGCATACTTCGGACAGAAGTGTCACCAAGATTGTCGCAGAAAATGCATATCTCAGCTTGAAACCCCACGAAAACCAAGATATCGCCGGTTCTGCATATCAAATGCACTGTGGAGTGGTGAAAACACCGGATAAGGTTTTTCTCGCATTAAATAGCTCGAAAAATGCGTTCTCGAATATCCTGCATACTTCTGACAGAAGTCTCACCAAGATTATCGTATAAAATGCATATCTCAGCTTGAAACCCCACGAACACCAAGATATCGCTGGTTCTGCATATCATACGCACTGTGGAGTGGTGAAAACACCAGAAAACGTATTTCGCGCATTAAGTAGCTCGAAAAGAGCGTTCTCGAAGATTCTGCATACTTCTGATAGAAGTCTCACCAGGATTATCGTAGAAAATGCATATCTCAGCTTGAAACCCGACCGAAACCAAGATATCTCCGGTTCTGCATGTCAAACGTACTGTGGAGTGGTGAAAACACCAGAAAACGTGTTTCGTGCATTAAGTAGCTCGAAAAGAGCGAACCAGGTGATTCTGCATACTTCTGACAAAAGACCCACCAAGATTATCGCAGAAAATGCATATCTCAGCTGGAAACACCACGAAAACCGAGTTATCTCCGGTTCTGCACATCAAACGTACCGTGGAATGGTGAAAACACCAGAAAACGTGTTTCGCGCATTAAGTAGCTCGAAAAGAGCGTTCTCGAAGATTCTGCATACTGCTGACGGATGTCTCAACAGGATTATCGTAGAAAATGCATATCTCAGCTTGAAACCAGACCGACTCCAAGATATCTCCGGTTCTGCATGTCAAACGTACTGTGGAGTGGTGAAAACACCAGAAAACGTGTTTCGTGCATTAAGTAGCTCGAAAAGAGCGATCTAGATGATTCTGCATACTTCTGACAAGAGACCCACCAAGATTATCGCAGAAAATGCATATCTCAGCTGGAAACCCCACGAAAACCAAGATATCTCCGGTTCTGCATATCCAGCGAACTGTGGAGTGGTGAAAACCCCAGAAAATGAGTTTCTCGCATTAAATAGCTCGAAAAGAGCGCTCTCGATGTTTCTGCATGCTTCAGACAGATGTTTCACCAAGATCATCGTAGAAAATGCATATCTCAGCTTAAAACCCGACCGAAACCAAGATATCTCCGGTTCTGTATGTCAAACGTACTGTGGAGTGGTGAAAACACCAGAAAACTTGTTTCGTGCATTAAATAGCTCGAAAAGAGCGATCTAGTTGATTCTGCATACTTCTGACAAAAGACCCACCAAGATTATGGCAGAAAATGCATATCTCAGCTTGAAACCCCACGAAAACCAAGATATCTACTGTTCTGCATATCAAGCGCACTGTGGAGTGGTGAAAACACCAGATAACGTGTTTCTCGCACTAACTAGCTCGAAAAGAGCGATCTAGATGATTCAGCATACTTCTGACAGAAGTCTCACCAAGATTATCGCAGAAAATGCATATCTCAGCTTGAAACCCCACGAAAACCAAGATATCGCCGGTTCTGCATACCCAACGAACTGTGGAGTGGTGAAAACACCAGATAACGTGTTTCTCGCATTAAATAGCTCGAAAAGTGCGATCTCGATGATTCTGCATACTTCGGACAGAAGTCTCAACAAGATTATCGCAGAAAATGCATATCTCAGCTTGAAACCCCACGAAAACCAAGATATCGCCGGTTCTGCATATCAAATGCACTGTGGAGTGGTGAAAACACCGGATAAGGTTTTTCTGACATTAACTAGCTCGAAAAGAGCGATCTCGATGTTTCAGCATACTTCGGACAGAAGTCTCACCAAGATTATCGCAGAAAATGCATATCTCAGCTTGAAACCCCACGAAAACCAAGATATCGCCGGTTCTGCATATGATACGCACTGTGGAGTGGTGAAAACACCAGATAACGTGTTTCGTGCATTAAGTAGCTCGAGAAGAGCGATCTAGATGATTCTGCATACTTCTAACAGAAGTCTTACCAAGATTATCGCAGATAATGCATATCTCTGCTTGAAACCCCACGAAAACCAAGATATCTACTGTTCTGCATATCCAACGATCTGTGGAGTGGTGAAAACCCCAGAAGACGTGTTTCTCGCATTAAATAGCTCGAAAAGAGCGCTCTCGATGATTCAGCATACTTCGGACAGAAGTCTCACCAAGATTATCGCAGGAAATGCATATCTCAGCTTGAAACCCCACGAAAACCAAGATATCTCCGGTTCTGCATACCCAACGAACTGTGGAGTGGTGAAAACACCAGATAACGTGTTTCTCGCATTAAATAGCTCGAAAAGTGCGATCTCGATGATTCTGCATACTTCGGACAGAAGTCTCAACAAGATTATCGCAGAAAATGCATATCTCAGCTTGAAACCCCACGAAAACCAAGATATCTACTGTTCTGCATATCAAGCGCACTGTGGAGTGGTGAAAACACCAGATAACGTGTTTCTCGCACTAACTAGCTCGAAAAGAGCGATCTAGATGATTCAGCATACTTCTGACAGAAGTCTCACCAAGATTATCGCAGAAAATGCATATCTCAGCTTGAAACCCCACGAAAACCAAGATATCGCCGGTTCTGCATATCAAATGCACTGTGGAGTGGTGAAAACACCGGATAAGGTTTTTCTGACATTAACTAGCTCGAAAAGAGCGATCTCGATGTTTCAGCATACTTCGGACAGAAGTCTCACCAAGATTATCGCAGAAAATGCATATCTCAGCTTGAAACCCCACGAAAACCAAGATATCGCCGGTTCTGCATATGATACGCACTGTGGAGTGGTGAAAACACCAGATAACGTGTTTCGTGCATTAAGTAGCTCGAGAAGAGCGATCTAGATGATTCTGCATACTTCTAACAGAAGTCTTACCAAGATTATCGCAGATAATGCATATCTCTGCTTGAAACCCCACGAAAACCAAGATATCTACTGTTCTGCATATCCAACGATCTGTGGAGTGGTGAAAACCCCAGAAGACGTGTTTCTCGCATTAAATAGCTCGAAAAGAGCGCTCTCGATGTTTCTGCATACTTCGGACAGATGTTTCACCAAGCTTATCGTAGAAAATGCATATCTCAGCTTGAAACCCGACGAAAACCAAAATATCGCCGTTTCTGCATATCCAACGCACTGTGGAGTGGTGAAAACACCAGATAACGTGTTTCTCGCATTAAGTAGCTCGAAACGAGCGATCTCGATGATTCTGCATACTTCGGACAGAAGTCTCAACAAGATTATCGCGGAAAATGCATATCTCAGCTCGAAACCCCACGAAAACCAAGATATCTACTGTTCTGCATATCAAACGCACTGTGGAGTGGTGAAAACACCAGATAACGTGTTGCTCGCACTAACTTGCTCGAAAAGAGCGATCTCGATGATTCACCATACTTCGGACAGAAGTCTCACCAAGATTATCGCAGAAAATGCATATCTCAGCTTGAAACCCGACGAAAACCGAGTTATCTCCGGTTCTGCACATCAAACGTACCGTGGAGTGGTGAAAACACCAGAAAACGAGTTTCTCGCATTAAATAGCTCGAAAAGAGCGCTCTCGATATTTCTGCATACTTCGGACAGATGTTTCACCAAGATTATCGTAGAAAATGCATATCTCAGCTTGAAACCCGACCGAAACCAAGATATCTCCGGTTCTACATGTCAAACGTACTGTGGAGTGGTGAAAACACAAGAAAACGTGTTTCGTGAATTAAGTAGCTCGAAAAGAGCGATCTAGATGATTCTGCATACTTCTGACATAAGACCCACCAAGATTATCGCAGAAAATGCATATCTCAGCTGGAAACACGATGAAAATCAAGATATCGCCTGTTCTGCATATCAAACGCACTGTGGAATGGTGAAAACAACCAGAGTACGTGTTTCTCGCATTATATAGCTCGAAAAGGGCGATCTCGATGATTCAGCATACTTCGGACAGAAGTCTCACCAAGATTATCGCAGAAAATGCATATTTCTGCTTGAAACACCACGAAAACCAAGATATAGACTATTCTGCATATCAAACGCACTGTGGAGTGGTGAAAACACCAGATAACGTGTTTCTCGCATTAAATAGCTCGAAAAGAGCGCTCTCGATGGTTTTGCATACTTCTAACAGGTGTCTCACCAAGATTATCGCAGAAAATGCATATCTCTGCTTGAAACCCCACGAAAACCAAGATATCGCCTGTTCTGCGTATCAAACGCACTGTGGAGTGGTGAAAACCCCAGAAAACGAGTTTCTCGCATTAAATAGCTCGAAAAGAGCGCTCTCGATGTTTCTGCACACTTCGGACAGATGTTTCACCAAGATTATCGTAGAAAATGCATATCTCAGCTTGAAACCCGACGAAAACCGAGTTATCTCCGGTTCTGCACATCAAACGTACCGTGGAGTGGTGAAAACCCCAGAAAACGTGTTTCTTGCATTAAATAGCTCGAAAAGTGCGCTCTCGACGTTTCTGCATACTTCGGACAGATGTTTCACCAAGATTATCGTAGAAAATGCATATCTCAGCTTGAAACCCGACGAAAACCAAAATATCGCCGGTTCTGCATATCAAACCAACTGTGGAGTGGTGAAAACACCAGAAAACGTGTTTATCGCATTAAATAGCTCGAAAAGTGCGATCTCGATGATTTTGCATACTTCTAACAGGTGTCTCACCAAGATTATCGCAGAAAATGCATATCTCTGCTTGAAACCCCACGAAAACCAAGATATCGCCTGTTCTGCATATCAAACGCACTGTGGAGTGGTGAAACCCCCAGAAAACGAGTTTCTCGCATTAAATAGCTCGAAAAGAGCGCTCTCGATGTTTCTGCATACTTCGGACAGATGTTTCACCAAGATTATCGTAGAAAATGCATATCACAGCTTGAAACCCGACCAAAACCAAGATACCTCCGGTTCTGCATATCAAACGCACTGTGGAGTGGTGAAATCAACCAGAGAACGTGTTTCTCGCATTAAATAGCTCGAGAAGAGCGATCTCGATGATTCAGCATACTTCGGACAGAAGTCTCACCAAGATTATCGCAGGAAATGCATATCTCAGCTTGAAAACCGACCGAAACCAAGATATCTCCCGTTCTGCATGTCAAACGTACTGTGGAGTGGTGAAAACCCCAGAAAACGAGTTTCTCGCATTAAATAGCTCGAAAAGAGCGCGCTCGATGTTTCTGCATGCTTCGGACAGATGTTTCACCAAGATAATCGTAGAAAATGCATATCTCAGCGTGAAACCCGACCTAAACCAAGATATCTCCGGTTCTGCATGTCAAACGTACTGTGGAGTGGTGAAAACACCAGAAAACGTGTTTCGTGCTTTAAGTAGCTCGAAAAGAGCGATCTAGTTGATTCTGCATACTTCTGACAAAAGACCCACCAAGATTATCGCAGAAAATGCATATCTCAGCTGGAGATACCACGAAAATCAAGATATCGCCTGTTCTGCATATCAAACGCACTGTGGAGTGGTGATAACAACCAGAGAACGTGTTTCTCGCATTAACTAGCTCGAAAAGAGCGATCTCGATGATTCAGCATACTTCGGACAGAAGTCTCACCAAGATTATCGCTGGAAATGCATATCTCAGCTTGAAACCCCACGAAAACCAAGATATCTCCGGTTCTGCATATCCAACGAACTGTGGAGTTGTGAAAACACAAGATAACGTGTTTCTCGCATTAAATAGCTCGAAACGTGCGATCTCGATGATTCTGCATACTTCTAACGGAAGTCTCACCAAGATTATCGCAGAAAATGCATATCTCAGCTTGAAACCCCACGAAAACCAAGATATCGCCGGTTCTGCATATCAAACGCACTGTGGAGTGGTGAAAACACCGGATAAGGTTTTTCTCGCATTAACAAGCTCGAAAAGAGCGATCTCGATGTTTCAGCATACTTCGGACAGAAGTCTCACCAAGATTATCGCAGAAAATGCATATCTCAGCTTGAAACCCCGCGAAAACCAAGATATCGCCGGTTCTGCATATCATACGCACTGTGGAGTGGTGAAAACACCAGATAACGTGTTTCTCCCATTAAATAGCTCGAAAAGAGCGTTCTCGAATATCCTGCATACTTCTGACAGAAGTCTCACCAAGATTATCGTAGAAAATGCACATCTCAGCTTGAAACCCGACGAAAACCGAGTTATCTCCGGTTCTGCACATCAAACGTACCGTGGAGTGGTGAAAACCCCAGAAAACGTGTTTCTTGCATTAAATAGCTCGAAAAGTGCGCTCTCGACGTTTCTGCATACTTCGGACAGATGTTTCACCAAGATTATCGTAGAAAATGCATATCTCAGCTTGAAACCCGACGAAAACCAAAATATCGCCGGTTCTGCATATCAAACCAACTGTGGAGTGGTGAAAACACCAGAAAACGTGTTTATCGCATTAAATAGCTCGAAAAGTACGATCTCGATGATTTTGCATACTTCTAACAGGTGTCTCACCAAGATTATCGCAGAAAATGCATATCTCTGCTTGAAACCCCACGAAAACCAAGATATCGCCTGTTCTGCATATCAGACGCACTGTGGAGTGGTGAAAACCCCAGAAAACGAGTTTCTCGCACTAAATAGCTCGAAAAGAGCGCTCTCGATGTTTCTGCATACTTCGGACAGATGTTTCACCAAGATTATCGTAGAAAATGCATATCACAGCTTGAAACCCGACCGAAACCAAGATACCTCCGGTTCTGCATATCAAACGCACTGTGGAGTGGTGAAATCAACCAGAGAACGTGTTTCTCGCATTAAATAGCTCGAGAAGAGCGATCTCGATGATTCAGCATACTTCGGACAGAAGTCTCACCAAGATTATCGCAGGAAATGCATATCTCAGCTTGAAACCCGACCGAAACCAAGATATCTCCCGTTCTGCATGTCAAACGTACTGTGGAGTGGTGAAAATCCCAGAAAACGAGTTTCTCGCATTAAATAGCTCGAAAAGAGCGCGCTCGATGTTTCTGCATGCTTCGGACAGATGTTTCACCAAGATAATCGTAGAAAATGCATATCTCAGCGTGAAACCCGACCTAAACCAAGATATCTCCGGTTCTGCATGTCAAACGTACTGTGGAGTGGTGAAAATACCAGAAAACGTGTTTCGTGCATTAAGTAGCTCGAAAAGAGCGATCTAGTTGATTCTGCATACTTCTGACAAAAGACCCACCAAGATTATCGCAGAAAATGCATATCTCAGCTGGAAATACCACGAAAATCAAGATATCGCCTGTTCTGCATATCAAACGCACTGTGGAGTGGTGAAAACAACCAGAGAACGTGTTTCTCGCATTAACTAGCTCGAAAAGAGCGATCTCGATGATTCAGCATACTTCGGACAGAAGTCTCACCAAGATTATCGCTGGAAATGCATATCTCAGCTTGAAACCCCACGAAAACCAAGATATCTCCGGTTCTGCATATCCAACGAACTGTGGAGTTGTGAAAACACAAGATAACGTGTTTCTCGCATTAAATAGCTCGAAAAGTGCGATCTCGATGATTCTGCATACTTCTAACGGAAGTCTCACCAAGATTATCGCAGAAAATGCATATCTCAGCTTGAAACCCCACGAAAACCAAGATATCGCCGGTTCTGCATATCAAACGCACTGTGGAGTGGTGAAAACACCGGATAAGGTTTTTCTCGCATTAACAAGCTCGAAAAGAGCGATCTCGATGTTTCAGCATACTTCGGACAGAAGTCTCACCAAGATTATCGCTGGAAATGCATATCTCAGCTTGAAACCCCACGAAAACCAAGATATCTCCGGTTCTGCATATCCAACGAACTGTGGAGTTGTGAAAACACAAGATAACGTGTTTCTCGCATTAAATAGCTCGAAACGTGCGATCTCGATGATTCTGCATACTTCTAACGGAAGTCTCACCAAGATTATCGCAGAAAATGCATATCTCAGCTTGAAACCCCACGAAAACCAAGATATCGCCGGTTCTGCATATCAAACGCACTGTGGAGTGGTGAAAACACCGGATAAGGTTTTTCTCGCATTAACAAGCTCGAAAAGAGCGATCTCGATGTTTCAGCATACTTCGGACAGAAGTCTCACCAAGATTATCGCAGAAAATGCATATCTCAGCTTGAAACCCCGCGAAAACCAAGATATCGCCGGTTCTGCATATCATACGCACTGTGGAGTGGTGAAAACACCAGATAACGTGTTTCTCCCATTAAATAGCTCGAAAAGAGCGTTCTCGAATATCCTGCATACTTCTGACAGAAGTCTCACCAAGATTATCGTAGAAAATGCACATCTCAGCTTGAAACCCGACGAAAACCGAGTTATCTCCGGTTCTGCACATCAAACGTACCGTGGAGTGGTGAAAACCCCAGAAAACGTGTTTCTTGCATTAAATAGCTCGAAAAGTGCGCTCTCGACGTTTCTGCATACTTCGGACAGATGTTTCACCAAGATTATCGTAGAAAATGCATATCTCAGCTTGAAACCCGACGAAAACCAAAATATCGCCGGTTCTGCATATCAAACCAACTGTGGAGTGGTGAAAACACCAGAAAACGTGTTTATCGCATTAAATAGCTCGAAAAGTACGATCTCGATGATTTTGCATACTTCTAACAGGTGTCTCACCAAGATTATCGCAGAAAATGCATATCTCTGCTTGAAACCCCACGAAAACCAAGATATCGCCTGTTCTGCATATCAGACGCACTGTGGAGTGGTGAAAACCCCAGAAAACGAGTTTCTCGCACTAAATAGCTCGAAAAGAGCGCTCTCGATGTTTCTGCATACTTCGGACAGATGTTTCACCAAGATTATCGTAGAAAATGCATATCACAGCTTGAAACCCGACCGAAACCAAGATACCTCCGGTTCTGCATATCAAACGCACTGTGGAGTGGTGAAATCAACCAGAGAACGTGTTTCTCGCATTAAATAGCTCGAGAAGAGCGATCTCGATGATTCAGCATACTTCGGACAGAAGTCTCACCAAGATTATCGCAGGAAATGCATATCTCAGCTTGAAACCCGACCGAAACCAAGATATCTCCCGTTCTGCATGTCAAACGTACTGTGGAGTGGTGAAAATCCCAGAAAACGAGTTTCTCGCATTAAATAGCTCGAAAAGAGCGCGCTCGATGTTTCTGCATGCTTCGGACAGATGTTTCACCAAGATAATCGTAGAAAATGCATATCTCAGCGTGAAACCCGACCTAAACCAAGATATCTCCGGTTCTGCATGTCAAACGTACTGTGGAGTGGTGAAAATACCAGAAAACGTGTTTCGTGCATTAAGTAGCTCGAAAAGAGCGATCTAGTTGATTCTGCATACTTCTGACAAAAGACCCACCAAGATTATCGCAGAAAATGCATATCTCAGCTGGAAATACCACGAAAATCAAGATATCGCCTGTTCTGCATATCAAACGCACTGTGGAGTGGTGAAAACAACCAGAGAACGTGTTTCTCGCATTAACTAGCTCGAAAAGAGCGATCTCGATGATTCAGCATACTTCGGACAGAAGTCTCACCAAGATTATCGCTGGAAA
The DNA here is from genome assembly GCA_951804975.1 of Anthophora plumipes. NCBI lineage: Eukaryota > Metazoa > Arthropoda > Insecta > Hymenoptera > Apidae > Anthophora > Anthophora plumipes. Next base: position 212,885 of record CATORF010000749.1, read on the forward strand.
TGCATATCTCAGCTTGAAACCCCACGAAAACCAAGATATCTCCGGTTCTGCATATCCAACGAACTGTGGAGTTGTGAAAACACAAGATAACGTGTTTCTCGCATTAAATAGCTCGAAAAGTGCGATCTCGATGATTCTGCATACTTCTAACGGAAGTCTCACCAAGATTATCGCAGAAAATGCATATCTCAGCTTGAAACCCCACGAAAACCAAGATATCGCCGGTTCTGCATATCAAACGCACTGTGGAGTGGTGAAAACACCGGATAAGGTTTTTCTCGCATTAACAAGCTCGAAAAGAGCGATCTCGATGTTTCAGCATACTTCGGACAGAAGTCTCACCAAGATTATCGCAGAAAATGCATATCTCAGCTTGAAACCCCGCGAAAACCAAGATATCGCCGGTTCTGCATATCATACGCACTGTGGAGTGGTGAAAACACCAGATAACGTGTTTCTCCCATTAAATAGCTCGAAAAGAGCGTTCTCGAATATCCTGCATACTTCTGACAGAAGTCTCACCAAGATTATCGTAGAAAATGCACATCTCAGCTTGAAACCCGACGAAAACCGAGTTATCTCCGGTTCTGCACATCAAACGTACCGTGGAGTGGTGAAAACCCCAGAAAACGTGTTTCTTGCATTAAATAGCTCGAAAAGTGCGCTCTCGACGTTTCTGCATACTTCGGACAGATGTTTCACCAAGATTATCGTAGAAAATGCATATCTCAGCTTGAAACCCGACGAAAACCAAAATATCGCCGGTTCTGCATATCAAACCAACTGTGGAGTGGTGAAAACACCAGAAAACGTGATTATCGCATTAAATAGCTCGAAAAGTGCGATCTCGATGATTTTGCATACTTCTAACAGGTGTCTCACCAAGATTATCGCAGAAAATGCATATCTCTGCTTGAAACCCCACGAAAACCAAGATATCGCCTGTTCTGCATATCAGACGCACTGTGGAGCGGTGAAAACCCCAGAAAACGAGTTTCTCGCATTAAATAGCTCGAAAAGAGCGCTCTCGATGTTTCTGCATACTTCGGACAGATGTTTCACCAAGATTATCGCAGGAAATGCATATCTCAGCTTGAAACCCGACCTAAACCAAGATATCTCCGGTTCTGCATGTCAAACGTACTGTGGAGTGGTGAAAACACCAGAAAACGTGTTTCGTGCATTAAGTAGCTCGAAAAGAGCGATCTAGTTGATTCTGCATACTTCTGACAAAAGACCCACCAAGATTATCGCAGAAAATGCATATCTCAGCTGGAAATACCACGAAAATCAAGATATCGCCTGTTCTGCATATCAAACGCACTGTGGAGGTGGTGAAAACAACCAGAGAACGTGTTTCTCGCATTAACTAGCTCGAAAAGAGCGATCTCGATGATTCAGCATACTTCGGACAGAAGTCTCACCAAGATTATCGCTGGAAATGCATATCTCAGCTTGAAACCCCACGAAAAAAAAGATATCTCCGGTTCTGCATATCCAACGAACTGTGGAGTGGTGAAAACACAAGATAACGTGTTTCTCGCATTAAATAGCTCGAAAAGTGCGATCTGGATGATTCTGCATACTTCTAACAGAAGTCTCAACAAGATTATCGCAGAAAATGCATATCTCAGCTTAAACCCCACGAAAACCAAGATATCGCCGGTTCTGCATATCAAACGCACTATGGAGTGGTGAAAACACCGGATAAGGTTTTTCTCGCATTAACAAGCTCGAAAAGAGCGATCTCGATGTTTCAGCATACTTCGGACAGAAGTCTCACCAAGATTATCGCAGAAAATGCATATCTCAGCTTGAAACGCCGCGAAAACCAAGATATCGCCGGTTCTGCATATCATACGCACTGTGGAGTGGTGAAAACACCACATAACGTGTTTCTCCCATTAAATAGCTCGAAAAGAGCGTTTTCGAAGATCCTGCATACTTCTGACAGAAGTCTCACCAAGATTATCGTAGAAAATGCACATCTCAGCTTGCAACCCGACGAAAACCGAGTTATCTCCGGTTCTGCACATCAAACGTACCGTGGAATGGTGAAAACACCAGGAAACGTGTTTCGCGCATTAAGTAGGTCGAAAAGAGCGTTCTCGAAGATTCTGCATACTGCTGACGGATGTTTCACCAAGATTATCGTAGAAAATGCATATCACAGCTTGAAACCCGACCGAAACCAAGATACCTCCGGTTCTGCATATCAAACGCACTGTGGAGTGGTGAAATCAACCAGAGAATGTGATTCTCGCATTAAATAGCTCGAGAAGAGCGATCTCGATGATTCAGCATACTTCGGACAGAAGTCTCACCAAGATTATCGCAGGAAATGCATATCTCAGCTTGAAACCCGACCGAAACCAAGATATCTCCCGTTCTGCATGTCAAACGTACTGTGGAGTGGTGAAAACCCCAGAAAACGAGTTTCTCGCATTAAATAGCTCGAAAAGAGCGCGCTCGATGTTTCTGCATGCTTCGGACAGATGTTTCACCAAGATAATCGTAGAAAATGCATATCTCAGCGTGAAACCCGACCTAAACCAAGATATCTCCGGTTCTGCATGTCAAACGTACTGTGGAGTGGTGAAAACACCAGAAAACGTGTTTCGTGCATTAAGTAGCTCGAAAAGAGCGATCTAGTTGATTCTGCATACTTCTGACAAAAGACCCACCAAGATTATCGCAGAAAATGCATATCTCAGCTGGAAACCCCACGAAAACCAAGATATCTCCGGTTCTGCATATCCAGCGAACTGTGGAGTGGTGAAACCCCCAGAAAATGAGTTTCTCGCATTAAATAGCTCGAAAAGAGCGCTCTCGATGTTTCTGCATGCTTCGGACAGATGTTTCACCAAGATAATCGTAGAAAATGCATATCTCAGCTTAAAACCCGACCGAAACCAAGATATCTCCGGTTCTGTATGTCAAACGTACTGTGGAGTGGTGAAAACACCAGAAATCTTGTTTCGTGCATTAAGTAGCTCGAAAAGAGCGATCTAGTTGATTCTGCATACTTCTAACAGAAGTCTCACCAAGATTATCGCAGAAAATGCATATCTCAGCTTGAAACCCCACGAAAACCAAGATATCGCCGGTTCTGCATATCAAACGCTCTGTGGAGTGGTGAAAACACCGGATAAGGTTTTCTCGCATTAAATAGCTCGAAAAGTGCGCTCTCGATGTTTCTGCATACTTCGGACAGATGTTTCACCAAGATTATCGTAGAAAATGCATATCTCAGCTTGAAACCCGACCGAAACCAAGATATCTCCGGTTCTGCATGCCAAACGTACTGTGGAGTGGTGAAAACACAAGAAAACGTGTTTCCTGCATTAAGTAGCTCGAAAAGAGCGACCTAGATGATTCTGCGTACTTCTGACAAAAGACCCACCAAGATTATCGCAGAAAATGCATATCTCACCTGGAAACACCATGAAAATCAAGATATCGCCTGTTCTGCATATCAAACGCACTGTGGAATGGTGATAACAACCAGAGAACGTGTTTCTCGCATGAAATACCTCGAAAAGCGCGATATCGATGATTCAGCATACTTCGGACAGAAGTCTCACCAAGATTATAGCAGAAAATGCATATCTCTGCTTGAAACCCCACGAAATCCAAGATATCTACTGTTCTGCATATCCAACGAACTGTGGAGTGGTGAAAACACCAGAAAACGTGTTTCGCGCATTAAGTAGCTCGAAAAGAGCGTTCTCGAAGATTCTGCATACTTCTGACAGAAGTCTCACCAGGATTATCGTAGAAAATGGATATCTCAGCTTGAAACCCGACCGAAACCAAGATATCTCCGGTTCTGCATGTCAAACGTACTGTGGAGTCGTGAAAACACCAGAAAACGTGTTCCGTGCATTAAGTAGCTCGAAAAGAGCGATCTAGATGATTCTGCATACTTCTGACAAAAGACCCACCAAGATTATCGCAGAAAATGCATATCTCAGCTGGAAACACCATGAAAATAAAGATATCGCCTGTTCTGCTTATCAAACGCACTGTGGAGTGGTGAAAACACCAGATAACGTGTTTCTCGCATTAAATAGCTCGAAAAGCGCGATCTCCATGATTCTGCATACTTCTAACAGAAGTCTCACCAAGATTATCGGAGAAAATGCATATCTCTGCTTGAAACCCCACGAAAACCAAGATATCTACTGTTCTGCATATCCAACGATCTGTGGAGTGGTGAAAACCCCAGAAAACGTGTTTCACGCATTGAATAGCTCGAAAAGAGCGCTCTCGATGTTTCTGCATACTTCGGACAGATGTTTCACCAAGCTTATCGTAGAAAATGCATATCTCAGCTTGAAACTCGACGAAAACCAAAATATCGCCGTTTCTGCATATCCAACGCACTGTGGAGTGGTGAACACACCAGATAACGTGTTTCTCGCATTAAGTAGCTCGAAACGAGCGATCTCGATGATTCTGCGTACTTCGGACTGAAGTCTCACCAAGATTCTCGCAGAAAATGCATATCTCGGCTTGAAACCCCACGAAAACCAAGATATCTCCGGTTCTGCATATCAAACGCTCTGTGGAGTGGTGAAAACACCGGATAAGGTTTTTCTCGCATTAACTTGCTCGAAAAGAACGATCTCGATGTTTGAGCATACTTCGGACAGAAGTCTCACCAAGATTATCGCAGAAAATGAATATCTCAGCTTGAAACCCCACGAAAACCAAGATATCTCCGGTTCTGCATATCCAACGATCTGTGGAGTGGTGAAAACCCCAGAAAACGAGTTTCTCGCATTAAATAGCTCGAAAAGAGCGCTCTCGATGTTTCTGCATACTTCGGACAGATGTTTCACCAAGATTATCGTAGAAAATGCATATCTCAGCTTGAAACCCGACCGAAACCAATATATCTCCGGTTCTGCATGTCAAACGTACTGTGGAGTGGTGAAAACACAAGAAAACGTGTTTCCTGCATTAAGTAGCTCGAAAAGAGCGACCTAGATGATTCTGCGTACTTCTGACAAAAGACCCACCAAGATTATCGCAGAAAATGCATATCTCAGCTGGAAACACCATGAAAATCAAGATATCGCCTGTTCTGCATATCAAACGCACTGTGGAATGGTGATAACAACCAGAGAACGTGTTTCGCGCAATAAGTAGCTCGAAAAGAGCGTTCTCGAAGATTCTGCATACTTCTGACAGAAGTCTCACCAGGATTATCGTAGAAAATGCATATCTCAGCTTGAAACCCGACCGAAACCAAGATATCTCCGGTTCTGCATGTCAAACGTACTGTGGAGTCGTGAAAACTCCAGAAAACGTGTTCCGTGCATTAAGTAGCTCGAAAAGAGCGATCTAGATGATTCTGCATACTTCTGACAAAAGACCCACCAAGATTATCGCAGAAAATGCATATCTCAGCTGGAAACACCATGAAAATCAAGATATCGCCTGTTCTGCTTATCAAACGCACTGTGGAGTGGTGAAAACACCAGATAACGTGTTTCTCGCATTAAATAGCTCGAAAAGCGCGATCTCCATGATTCTGCATACTTCTAACAGAAGTCTCACCAAGATTATCGCAGAAAATGCATATCTCTGCTTGAAACCCCACGAAAACCAAGATATCTACTGTTCTGCATATCCAACGATCTGTGGAGTGGTGAAAACCCCAGAAAACGTGTTTCTCGTATTAAATAGCTCGAAAAGAGCGCTCTCGATGTTTCTGCATACTTCGGACAGATGTTTCACCAAGCTTATCGTAGAAAATGCATATCTCAGCTTGAAACCCGACGAAAACCAAAATATCGCCGTTTCTGCATATCCAACGCACTGTGGAGTGGTGAAAACCCCAGAAAACGTGTTTCTCGCATTAAATAGCTCGAAAAGAGCGCTCTCGATGTTTCTGCATACTTCGGACAGATGTTTCACCAAGATTATCGCAGAAAATGCATATCTCAGCTTGAAACCCCACGAAAACCAAGATATCGCCGGTTCTGCATATCAAATGCACTGTGGAGTGGTGAAAACACCGGATAAGGTTTTTCTCACATTAACTAGCTCGAAAAGGGCGATCTCGATGATTCTGCATACTTCGGACAGAAGTCTCAACAAGATTATCGCAGAAAATGCATATCTCAGCTTGAAACCTGACGAAAACCAAAATATCTCCGTTTCTGCATATCCAACGCACTGTGGAGTGGTGAAAACACCAGATAACGTGTTTCTCGCATTAAGTAGCTCGAAACGAGCGATCTCGATGATTCTGCATACTTCGGACAGAAGTCTCAACAAGATTATCGCAGAAAATGCATATCTCAGCTTGAAACCCCACGAAAACCAAGATATCTACTGTTCTGCATATCAAACGCACTGTGGAGTGGTGAAAACACCAGATAACGTGTTGCTCGCACTAACTAGCTCGAAAAGAGCGATCTCGATGATTCAGCATGCTTCGGACAGAAGTCTCACCAAGATTATCGCAGAAAATGCATATCTCAGCTTGAAACCCCACGAAAACCAAGATATCGCCGGTTCTGCATATCAAATGCACTGTGGAGTGGTGAAAACACCAGATAACGTGTTTCGTGCATTAAGTAGCTCGAGAAGAGCGATCTAGATGATTCAGCATACTTCGGACAGAAGTCTCGCCAAGATTATCGCAGAAAATGCATATCTCAGCTTGAAACCCCACGAAAACCAAGATATCGCCGGTTCTGCATATCAAATGCACTGTGGAGTGGTGAAAACACCGGATAAGGTTTTTCTCACATTAACTAGCTCGAAAAGAGCGATCTCGATGTTTCAGCATGCTTCGGACAGAAGTCTCACCAAGATTATCGCAGAAAATACATATCTCAGCTTGAAACCCCACGAAAACCAAGATATCGCCGGTTCTGCATATGATACGCACTGTGGAGTGGTGAAAACACCAGATAACGTGTTTCGTGCATTAAGTAGCTCGAGAAGAGCGATCTAGATGATTCTGCATACTTCTAACAGAAGTCTCACCAAGATTATCGCAGAAAATGCATATCTCTGCTTGAAACCCCACGAAAACCAAGATATCTACTGTTCTGCATATCCAACGATCTGTGGAGTGGTGAAAACCCCAGGAAACGTGTTTCACGCATTAAATAGCTCGAAAAGAGCGCTCTCGATGTTTCTGCATACTTCGGACAGATGTTTCACCAAGCTTATCGTAGAAAATGCATATCTCAGCTTGAAACCCCGCGAAAACCAAGATATCGCCGGTTCTGCATATCATACGCACTGTGGAGTGGTGAAAACACCAGATAACGTGTTTCTCCCATTAAATAGCTCGAAAAGAGCGTTCTCGAATATCCTGCATACTTCTGACAGAAGTCTCACCAAGATTATCGTAGAAAATGCACATCTCAGCTTGAAACCCGACGAAAACCGAGTTATCTCCGGTTCTGCACATCAAACGTACCGTGGAGTGGTGAAAACCCCAGAAAACGTGTTTCTTGCATTAAATAGCTCGAAAAGTGCGCTCTCGACGTTTCTGCATACTTCGGACAGATGTTTCACCAAGATTATCGTAGAAAATGCATATCTCAGCTTGAAACCCGACGAAAACCAAAATATCGCCGGTTCTGCATATCAAACCAACTGTGGAGTGGTGAAAACACCAGAAAACGTGATTATCGCATTAAATAGCTCGAAAAGTGCGATCTCGATGATTTTGCATACTTCTAACAGGTGTCTCACCAAGAATATCGCAGAAAATGCATATCTCTGCTTGAAACCCCACGAAAACCAAGATATCGCCTGTTCTGCATATCAGACGCACTGTGGAGCGGTGAAAACCCCAGAAAACGAGTTTCTCGCATTAAATAGCTCGAAAAGAGCGCTCTCGATGTTTCTGCATACTTCGGACAGATGTTTCACCAAGATTATCGCAGGAAATGCATATCTCAGCTTGAAACCCGACCTAAACCAAGATATCTCCGGTTCTGCATGTCAAACGTACTGTGGAGTGGTGAAAACACCAGAAAACGTGTTTCGTGCATTAAGTAGCTCGAAAAGAGCGATCTAGTTGATTCTGCATACTTCTGACAAAAGACCCACCAAGATTATCGCAGAAAATGCATATCTCAGCTGGAAATACCACGAAAATCAAGATATCGCCTGTTCTGCATATCAAACGCACTGTGGAGGTGGTGAAAACAACCAGAGAACGTGTTTCTCGCATTAACTAGCTCGAAAAGAGCGATCTCGATGATTCAGCATACTTCGGACAGAAGTCTCACCAAGATTATCGCTGGAAATGCATATCTCAGCTTGAAACCCCACGAAAAAAAAGATATCTCCGGTTCTGCATATCCAACGAACTGTGGAGTGGTGAAAACACAAGATAACGTGTTTCTCGCATTAAATAGCTCGAAAAGTGCGATCTGGATGATTCTGCATACTTCTAACAGAAGTCTCACCAAGATTATCGCAGAAAATGCATATCTCAGCTTAAACCCCACGAAAACCAAGATATCGCCGGTTCTGCATATCAAACGCACTATGGAGTGGTGAAAACACCGGATAAGGTTTTTCTCGCATTAACAAGCTCGAAAAGAGCGATCTCGATGTTTCAGCATACTTCGGACAGAAGTCTCACCAAGATTATCGCAGAAAATGCATATCTCAGCTTGAAACGCCGCGAAAACCAAGATATCGCCGGTTCTGCATATCATACGCACTGTGGAGTGGTGAAAACACCACATAACGTGTTTCTCCCATTAAATAGCTCGAAAAGAGCGTTTTCGAAGATCCTGCATACTTCTGACAGAAGTCTCACCAAGATTATCGTAGAAAATGCACATCTCAGCTTGCAACCCGACGAAAACCGAGTTATCTCCGGTTCTGCACATCAAACGTACCGTGGAATGGTGAAAACACCAGGAAACGTGTTTCGCGCATTAAGTAGGTCGAAAAGAGCGTTCTCGAAGATTCTGCATACTGCTGACGGATGTTTCACCAAGATTATCGTAGAAAATGCATATCACAGCTTGAAACCCGACCGAAACCAAGATACCTCCGGTTCTGCATATCAAACGCACTGTGGAGTGGTGAAATCAACCAGAGAATGTGATTCTCGCATTAAATAGCTCGAGAAGAGCGATCTCGATGATTCAGCATACTTCGGACAGAAGTCTCACCAAGATTATCGCAGGAAATGCATATCTCAGCTTGAAACCCGACCGAAACCAAGATATCTCCCGTTCTGCATGTCAAACGTACTGTGGAGTGGTGAAAACCCCAGAAAACGAGTTTCTCGCATTAAATAGCTCGAAAAGAGCGCGCTCGATGTTTCTGCATGCTTCGGACAGATGTTTCACCAAGATAATCGTAGAAAATGCATATCTCAGCGTGAAACCCGACCTAAACCAAGATATCTCCGGTTCTGCATGTCAAACGTACTGTGGAGTGGTGAAAACACCAGAAAACGTGTTTCGTGCATTAAGTAGCTCGAAAAGAGCGATCTAGTTGATTCTGCATACTTCTGACAAAAGACCCACCAAGATTATCGCAGAAAATGCATATCTCAGCTGGAAACCCCACGAAAACCAAGATATCTCCGGTTCTGCATATCCAGCGAACTGTGGAGTGGTGAAACCCCCAGAAAATGAGTTTCTCGCATTAAATAGCTCGAAAAGAGCGCTCTCGATGTTTCTGCATGCTTCGGACAGATGTTTCACCAAGATAATCGTAGAAAATGCATATCTCAGCTTAAAACCCGACCGAAACCAAGATATCTCCGGTTCTGTATGTCAAACGTACTGTGGAGTGGTGAAAACACCAGAAATCTTGTTTCGTGCATTAAGTAGCTCGAAAAGAGCGATCTAGTTGATTCTGCATACTTCTAACAGAAGTCTCACCAAGATTATCGCAGAAAATGCATATCTCAGCTTGAAACCCCACGAAAACCAAGATATCGCCGGTTCTGCATATCAAACGCTCTGTGGAGTGGTGAAAACACCGGATAAGGTTTTCTCGCATTAAATAGCTCGAAAAGTGCGCTCTCGATGTTTCTGCATACTTCGGACAGATGTTTCACCAAGATTATCGTAGAAAATGCATATCTCAGCTTGAAACCCGACCGAAACCAAGATATCTCCGGTTCTGCATGCCAAACGTACTGTGGAGTGGTGAAAACACAAGAAAACGTGTTTCCTGCATTAAGTAGCTCGAAAAGAGCGACCTAGATGATTCTGCGTACTTCTGACAAAAGACCCACCAAGATTATCGCAGAAAATGCATATCTCACCTGGAAACACCATGAAAATCAAGATATCGCCTGTTCTGCATATCAAACGCACTGTGGAATGGTGATAACAACCAGAGAACGTGTTTCTCGCATGAAATACCTCGAAAAGCGCGATATCGATGATTCAGCATACTTCGGACAGAAGTCTCACCAAGATTATAGCAGAAAATGCATATCTCTGCTTGAAACCCCACGAAATCCAAGATATCTACTGTTCTGCATATCCAACGAACTGTGGAGTGGTGAAAACACCAGAAAACGTGTTTCGCGCATTAAGTAGCTCGAAAAGAGCGTTCTCGAAGATTCTGCATACTTCTGACAGAAGTCTCACCAGGATTATCGTAGAAAATGGATATCTCAGCTTGAAACCCGACCGAAACCAAGATATCTCCGGTTCTGCATGTCAAACGTACTGTGGAGTCGTGAAAACACCAGAAAACGTGTTCCGTGCATTAAGTAGCTCGAAAAGAGCGATCTAGATGATTCTGCATACTTCTGACAAAAGACCCACCAAGATTATCGCAGAAAATGCATATCTCAGCTGGAAACACCATGAAAATAAAGATATCGCCTGTTCTGCTTATCAAACGCACTGTGGAGTGGTGAAAACACCAGATAACGTGTTTCTCGCATTAAATAGCTCGAAAAGCGCGATCTCCATGATTCTGCATACTTCTAACAGAAGTCTCACCAAGATTATCGGAGAAAATGCATATCTCTGCTTGAAACCCCACGAAAACCAAGATATCTACTGTTCTGCATATCCAACGATCTGTGGAGTGGTGAAAACCCCAGAAAACGTGTTTCACGCATTAAATAGCTCGAAAAGAGCGCTCTCGATGTTTCTGCATACTTCGGACAGATGTTTCACCAAGCTTATCGTAGAAAATGCATATCTCAGCTTGAAACTCGACGAAAACCAAAATATCGCCGTTTCTGCATATCCAACGCACTGTGGAGTGGTGAAAACACCAGATAACGTGTTTCTCGCATTAAGTAGCTCGAAACGAGCGATCTCGATGATTCTGCGTACTTCGGACTGAAGTCTCAACAAGATTATCGCAGAAAATGCATATCTCAGCTTGAAACCCCACGAAAACCAAGATATCTACTGTTCTGCATATCAAACGCACTGTGGAGTGGTGAAAACACCAGATAACGTGTTTCTCGCACTAACTAGCTCGAAAAGAGCGATCTCGATGATTCAGCATACTTCGGACAGAAGTGTCACAAAGATTGTCGCAGAAAATGCATATCTCAGCTTGAAACCCCACGAAAACCAAGATATCGCCGGTTCTGCATATCAGATGCACTGTGGAGTGGTGAAAACACCGGATAAGGTTTTTCTCACATTAACTAGCTCGAAAAGAGCGATCTCGATGTTTCAGCATACTTCGGACAGAAGTCTCACCAAGATTATCGCAGAAAATGCATATCTCTGCTTGAAACCCCACGAAAACCAAGATATCTACTGTTCTGCATATCCAACGATCTGTGGAGTGGTGAAAACCCCAGAAGACGTGTTTCTCGCATTAAATAGCTCGAAAAGAGCGCTCTGGATGTTTCTGCATACTTCGGACAGATGTTTCACCAAGCTTATCGTAGAAAATGCATATCTCAGCTTGAAACCCGACGAAAACCAAAATATCTCCGGTTCTGCATGTCAAACGTACTGTGGAGTGGTGAAAACACCAGATAACGTGTTTCTCGCATTAAATAGCTCGAAAAGTGCGTTCTCGATGATTCTGCATACTTCTAACAGAAGTCTCACCAAGATTCTCGCAGAAAATGCATATCTCGGCTTGAAACCCCACGAAAACCAAGATATCTCCGGTTCTGCATATCAAACGCTCTGTGGAGTGGTGAAAACACCGGATAAGGTTTTTCTCGCATTAACTTGCTCGAAAAGAGCGATCTCGATGTTTGAGCATACTTCGGACAGAAGTCTCACCAAGATTATCGCAGAAAATGAATATCTCAGCTTGAAACCCCACGAAAACCAAGATATCTCCGGTTCTGCATATCCAACGATCTGTGGAGTGGTGAAAACCCCAGAAAACGAGTTTCTCGCATTAAATAGCTCGAAAAGAGCGCTCTCGATGTTTCTGCATACTTCGGACAGATGTTTCACCAAGATTATCGTAGAAAATGCATATCTCAGCTTGAAACCCGACCGAAACCAATATATCTCCGGTTCTGCATGTCAAACGTACTGTGGAGTGGTGAAAACACAAGAAAACGTGTTTCCTGCATTAAGTAGCTCGAAAAGAGCGACCTAGATGATTCTGCGTACTTCTGACAAAAGACCCACCAAGATTATCGCAGAAAATGCATATCTCAGCTGGAAACACCATGAAAATCAAGATATCGCCTGTTCTGCATATCAAACGCACTGTGGAATGGTGATAACAACCAGAGAACGTGTTTCGCGCAATAAGTAGCTCGAAAAGAGCGTTCTCGAAGATTCTGCATACTTCTGACAGAAGTCTCACCAGGATTATCGTAGAAAATGCATATCTCAGCTTGAAACCCGACCGAAACCAAGATATCTCCGGTTCTGCATGTCAAACGTACTGTGGAGTCGTGAAAACTCCAGAAAACGTGTTCCGTGCATTAAGTAGCTCGAAAAGAGCGATCTAGATGATTCTGCATACTTCTGACAAAAGACCCACCAAGATTATCGCAGAAAATGCATATCTCAGCTGGAAACACCATGAAAATCAAGATATCGCCTGTTCTGCTTATCAAACGCACTGTGGAGTGGTGAAAACACCAGATAACGTGTTTCTCGCATTAAATAGCTCGAAAAGCGCGATCTCCATGATTCTGCATACTTCTAACAGAAGTCTCACCAAGATTATCGCAGAAAATGCATATCTCTGCTTGAAACCCCACGAAAACCAAGATATCTACTGTTCTGCATATCCAACGATCTGTGGAGTGGTGAAAACCCCAGAAAACGTGTTTCTCGTATTAAATAGCTCGAAAAGAGCGCTCTCGATGTTTCTGCATACTTCGGACAGATGTTTCACCAAGCATATCGTAGAAAATGCATATCTCAGCTTGAAACCCGACGAAAACCAAAATATCGCCGTTTCTGCATATCCAACGCACTGTGGAGTGGTGAAAACCCCAGAAAACGTGTTTCTCGCATTAAATAGCTCGAAAAGAGCGCTCTCGATGTTTCTGCATACTTCGGACAGATGTTTCACCAAGATTATCGCAGAAAATGCATATCTCAGCTTGAAACCCCACGAAAACCAAGATATCGCCGGTTCTGCATATCAAATGCACTGTGGAGTGGTGAAAACACCGGATAAGGTTTTTCTCACATTAACTAGCTCGAAAAGGGCGATCTCGATGATTCTGCATACTTCGGACAGAAGTCTCAACAAGATTATCGCAGAAAATGCATATCTCAGCTTGAAACCTGACGAAAACCAAAATATCTCCGTTTCTGCATATCCAACGCACTGTGGAGTGGTGAAAACACCAGATAACGTGTTTCTCGCATTAAGTAGCTCGAAACGAGCGATCTCGATGATTCTGCATACTTCGGACAGAAGTCTCAACAAGATTATCGCAGAAAATGCATATCTCAGCTTGAAACCCCACGAAAACCAAGATATCTACTGTTCTGCATATCAAACGCACTGTGGAGTGGTGAAAACACCAGATAACGTGTTGCTCGCACTAACTAGCTCGAAAAGAGCGATCTCGATGATTCAGCATGCTTCGGACAGAAGTCTCACCAAGATTATCGCAGAAAATGCATATCTCAGCTTGAAACCCCACGAAAACCAAGATATCGCCGGTTCTGCATATCAAATGCACTGTGGAGTGGTGAAAACACCAGATAACGTGTTTCGTGCATTAAGTAGCTCGAGAAGAGCGATCTAGATGATTCAGCATACTTCGGACAGAAGTCTCACCAAGATTATCGCAGAAAATGCATATCTCAGCTTGAAACCCCACGAAAACCAAGATATCGCCGGTTCTGCATATCAAATGCACTGTGGAGTGGTGAAAACACCGGATAAGGTTTTTCTCACATTAACTAGCTCGAAAAGAGCGATCTCGATGTTTCAGCATGCTTCGGACAGAAGTCTCACCAAGATTATCGCAGAAAATACATATCTCAGCTTGAAACCCCACGAAAACCAAGATATCGCCGGTTCTGCATATGATACGCACTGTGGAGTGGTGAAAACACCAGATAACGTGTTTCGTGCATTAAGTAGCTCGAGAAGAGCGATCTAGATGATTCTGCATACTTCTAACAGAAGTCTCACCAAGATTATCGCAGAAAATGCATATCTCTGCTTGAAACCCCACGAAAACCAAGATATCTACTGTTCTGCATATCCAACGATCTGTGGAGTGGTGAAAACCCCAGGAAACGTGTTTCACGCATTAAATAGCTCGAAAAGAGCGCTCTCGATGTTTCTGCATACTTCGGACAGATGTTTCACCAAGCTTATCGTAGAAAATGCATATCTCAGCTTGAAACCCGACGAAAACCAAAATATCGCTCTTTCTGCATATCCAACGCACTGTGGAGTGGTGAAAACACCAGAAAACGTGTTTCGCGCATTAAGTAGCTCGAAAAGAGCGTTCTCGAAGATTCTGCATACTTCTGACAGAAGTCTCACCAGGATTATCGTAGAAAATGCATATCTCAGCTTGAAACCCGACCGAAACCAAGATATCTCCGGTTCTTCATGTCAAACGTACTGTGGAGTGGTCAAAACACCAGAAAACGTGTTCCGTGCATTAAGTAGCTCGAAACGAGCGATCTAGATGATTCTGCATACTTCTGACAAAAGACCCACCAAGATTATCGCAGAAAATGCATATCTCAGCTGGAAACACCATGAAAATCAAGATATCTACTGTTCTGCATATCCAACGATCTGTGGAGTGGTGAAAACCCCAGAAAACGTGTTTCTCGCATTAAATAGCTCGAAAAGAGCGCTCTCGATGTTTCTGCATACTTCGGACAGATGTTTCACCAAGCTTATCGTAGAAAATGCATATCTC